>APFE031044103.1:0-13201 GCA_000404065.3 Pinus taeda | reverse complement strand
GCTCTATTTATACAATCCCATGGTCTATGGACCATGGGTAGATCTCTACAACTGACATTACAATAACAAAACCAAGCACGGACAACCTTATGATCCCTTTACAAACTACGCACTGCACACCCACAAAATGCAGAGTCTTTACATTGGAATTACAATCTTTGACCAAAATCTAGGCTTTAAGCCCGAAAACTTCCCTTGGCGGATCCCGTGCCCAACAGGCCCCCAACACAAACATCGTGACTCGCCCTCGAGTCACTCTATTGGTGTGGAGATCTTTTCGCGAAGACCTCCTAACTCTAACTGGATTGTTGCAAGTTTGGTAGCGCACTGAGCAGCTGCCTATTGTACTTCCTCAACACATTGTTCAGTGACTGTTGTGGCTAAACTATTGCCTTGGATCCTTTCCTGCATTGCTTGTAGCTATGTGAGTTTTTCTTCAATGGAGGTTGTAATGGTGTACACCTCATCAATCCACGGATATAAGCGTGCCTTCAAAACTGCTTCCTTATGCCCAGCAGCATCCATTGCCAGGACCGAGATATGCCTAAGGGATGTCTGATGTCATGCCACTGGAACCCAACAAAGAAGGAAATTGAAGAGTGGCTGGAAAAAAAGATTCACGAGTTCGTGACATAGGAAAATAGAACTCCGCACGTATCCAAGAAAGGGTGGTTGGATCACTATGTGTATATGGAAATCCATGGGATCTTCTTCACATCCTTTCCTTCTAAATTGTACGAGTGGATTGTGAGGTTAGCCGAAAGCTAGGGAAGGTGTAGGCTCAACCAATCAATAGTGTGGACTACGGAATTAGTGCGCAGACTACAAGCATCAGAAGATAAGATCACGTGAGTTGTGGACCATTGGCTCGACTAGATAATAAGGGGATTTATCACTGAGTTTACGATAGACACGATTGTAAGCTATAACGAAGCAGAATGACGTTTCCTCAATGGACCACGAGGTAAGTACATTAAATCTTTGAATACCTGGATTAAGATGTTCTTATTTGAAAAATGGGTTATGTGAATACATTAATGCTTTGAACAACGTGGAGCGGAAAGATCTACAAAGGTAGTGGGGAATTAGGAAATAGTCCCTCGATATCACCTTCATGAGAGAGCAAGGAAGAGCTCGCTCGGGTCTCTCCAAGAAGTGCAGTCAGTTTGATAAGGCAGTGAATTCCACAGCTACCACCCACACCCATGACACCACCCACTTCACCTCCCTCACCTCCATCTCCACCCACTCCACCTCCACCACCCCCGTAGTTCAGCATGGCAAGCGCAATCAAGCTACCTATATTCAGAGGAGTAGGGAATGAGGATCCAAACTAATTATAGTTCGTGGTAAGAGCAATATGGGAAGCACAAGGGGTCATAGACGACAAAATTAAGAAAGCTACATTGGTGAGCACACTTCAGGATTTCATGTTGACATGGTATATCGAGCACTCTATTGATCACCTAAATGCAAGAATAGCAGAGATCCAGAATGTGCTAAACAGAGAATTTAGTTGATCGAAATCAGAGACACAGTTAATCATCGAGTTTAAAGAGGTCGCGATGCTTTCAGGCAATAACCCTTGGGATCTGGACTAGTGTCTAAAGAGTATGATCCGCGAGGCTAATATGACGCTCACGGATGTGCAGCATCGTGCACGGTTTGTGGCATCTCTAACACCGCACCTGAGGACAGCGTTATCGTAACAGAAACTTTCTACCTAGGCCGAAGCAATGGAAATGATGATGAGGTTGCATGAGACACCAATATAGGATCTAGGGCTGGGAGTTCAAAAAATCCACATGCAACTACAAAATCTATTTTTGGAAATACAGAGCTTGAAGCAGGATAGGGCACTACAGCTAGAGGTAAGCGAGGAAGTGTGGTGCATAAAATGCAAGGGCCAGGGCCATGACAAGGATCACTGTCCAGTATTCGTGAACTACTTGGCAGGAGGGGGGCCAATGCCATTGAGACTAGAGGCACAGGCAGGGCCGAGTGCGACACCCACATTATGGTGCGTGATCTGTCAGATAGGAGGAAAGCACATGACGAATAATTGTCATTTGTTGCAGAAGTATACATTAGCACCCCAGCAACTGTTTTGTAATTTCTGTAGGTCATTGGGCCACGATGAGTGTACTTGTCGTAGCTACGAGTTAATGACGGATCAGAACCCAACATATAGGATGCAGACAGAAATGTGAGCCCTCGACCCAGCTATGAGGATGGCGTGCGCTAGATTTCAAGGGCGGGGTCAAGGATGAATAGGAATGGGACTAGGAAGGGGCCGCAGATAGTTAATTTGTTACAATTGCGGAGGACCAGGGCACTACACCTGCGATTGTACCAACCCAACAAGAATATCTTGTTCATATTGTGCTCAGTTCAATCATGAAGCAATAGATTGTCCTACGTTGATCACAAAGATGCGTGAGAAAGGAGTACTCCAGCCTAGTCTGACTCAAAATATTCAAATGATGAGGTCTAAACCACATGAAGAGGACCCAAATGTGAACATAGTGCTTAGAAGTGGTGCGACTATAGGGGAAGATAAGGGGAGGCAGCCTGAGGAAGATACATGGGTTCACAAGGCTCCTACAAAGGAACATGAGTTTGACTTAGAACGCGCAAAGGAGACATTCATGGAAGTTAAGAAGAGCTTCGCGGAGGCCTCCACTTCAGGTAGTAAGGATCAACCAGAGACAGGGATGGATCCTTCTATGCTTACTACCTTTTTGGAGATGTGCATGAAACTACTGTGTGAAAATAAGTCAATTAAGGGACTACAGGAGTTGATCGCTAGGTACGCAGAGTCAGGGGAACTACGCGTAGTCTAGAAATTGGGAAAGCATGCATTGCACACCGGGAGGGAAATAATACTGTGGCACAGATTAGCAAATATGAAATGGATCAGGTAATCCTAAAGTTGGTTTCGGACATAAATGTCTTACCAAAGTAAACATGGGAATGCGTGGGCAGGCCCATGTTATGGTGGTCCCCTATTCAATTATGAGTGGCAAACCAACAAAAGATTTTTCCCATGGGAAGGTTGCAAGGGGTAGCACTTGATATCGAAGGCACAAGCACACAAATAGACATGGAAGTAATAGAGATTTTTGATGATGGAAATCCATATCCCATGTTGCTAGGAATAAACTGGGCCACTCATATGAATGGAGTCATCAACCTGAAGAAGCGGAAGATGATTTTTGAGAAAAAGTCCCTACGTGTAGTAGTTCTGCTAGATCCAGTCAAAGGAAAGTGCTACACTGAACCTATGTGTGACGATGAGCTAGATTGTATTTACCAGATAATGGTGCAATACCAAGATCAAGTGAACCTGACTGCAGATGGGATAATCTCATGGGAGTGCGACAGTTCCTGTACTTTGGATCACTATGAAGTAATAACACTCAATTTCTACATGAAGTAATAACACTCAATTTCAACATGAAGTAATAACCGGTTTTATGAAGTAATAACACTCAATTTCAACATGATGATTAGATCACTATATTGCGTGACGACAAAGGCAAGGGAACTACCAACATATGATGGAGTGATAGCGATGGATGAATTCCTGGACAAATTTGAAAGCACAGTACCGGAATAGCAGCAATACGGTGCGCTGGAATGGGCATTGCGTGCAACACCTGCACGATGGTGGAGTACACATCAGAAGACCATTGGAAAATAGTGCAAATGTAGAAGATGGATGTACTTACGATTTGGAAGTCCCCATCATCGAATGAGAGTTGGGCAGCCAGGACAAAGCAACTTGCGCGCCCACCAGTGTCGATGGGTATAGACATGTGCTGAGCAAGCACATCAAGTGGTGATGCACACCACAAGTATTCCACGACGGAGCATTCAGAAAGCTATACGAAATCATGAAAAGAGTTCACCAGGTGAGACGAACTGACTGGGACCTGCACGTACGAGTGATTTGATGGGCCTATAGGGCCACAAGCAAAAGTTGGAGCACAGAAGTGACCCCAACACTGACGAGAAGAGACAAAACCATAAGAGCAGAGAAGAATCCCCATACGATAGCTCCCATAGTTGGGATAGTACATGAGGAATCGGGTAAAGGAATTATGTAGTTACACGAAGCCATTTGGTGAGGGCACTTGAAACTTCATGAAATCGACATAGATTGGGTACGACTGAGAAAGAAAAGAATGACATTGGACAAAGAAATCAACAAACTGGACACTGAAGTCATGCAAGCATACTGTGCCAAAAATCTAAGCATGATGGGACACAGTCTAGCCAGCCATACTACTGCATTAGAAGAAATTGTCACCCTACTACCATGGTTGTGACCGCACCTTACTAGATAAAGTAAACAGAGGAGCACACCATACAAAGAATAGCACAACTCATTGATGGACACAAGGGTAATTGAGGGGTTCCCGCAGCCCGGGCTAGCAAGAAAATTGAAGCCTTGCACCGGTGATGTGACCACCTGACTATCTATAGGAAGCACAGTATCAGCACTCTAAGCAATTGAAAGAGAGCACGAGACTATAAAAGAGCCTATATGGGAGATGCGTGAGACGAAGGTTGCGCGTAGGATCGGAACATCATAGGGGCCACAGCCGTGTGTAAGGGGTTGCGCTGCTGTGCGGATAAGCTGGAAGGTGACTGTTGGTGTCACTACTCATGATAAGAGGTCCAATTTAAGGAAAAAAGCAGTGGGTGGTGGATAATTAAGACACGAATCAAGAACGAGATTTGGGACGATCTGCCGTTAAGAAGGCATTAATGATGCAGAAGTGGGGCGAAGGGTCAAATTCAAATTCAAAAGACGCTATAAAAACCCCAGGGCTAGCTCCAAGGCAACACTTGGTTGTTTGAGAATTGAGCAAGTACAGAGCATTGAGCGCCACATACTTTTACCATCCTCAAGTGTAGACACAATGACAACTGCTAGAACAACAGTGCGATTCGCCGAAGTTATCGTGGAGCCCTGTGTGGCCCATGAGGAGCCTAGAGAGGTGGCAGCTATGCTAGAAGTTCCAAAATCACCATGCATGCTGTGGCCACAAAAAGATAAAAAAACAATGGGGCTAGTCCGTGTATCCCCAAGAAACCCACAGTTTAGGAAATTGTCAATGGTGGAGAAGGGAAAATCTGTCACCATTGAAACAGTGGAGGAAGAGGAAGACTTGCAGGCCCTGATTGCCCAAATTGAGGCGCAAGACGATGAGGTGGAGGTTGTCTCCCAAAAGCATTCCACGACAAAGTTGTTGGAAATAATACTGAGAGGGGGGGTGAATCAGTATTATCAAGTCAAATATTCCTTTTTCAAATCCAAATGATATATGCTACTTCAGTTAATTAAACCCGCAACTATGTAGAAGGAAACTCTCATATACTATGCAAAATTATAATTTACTTTATCTTTTAGATGTTGATTATTAATCTATGTATCATAATCAAATAACCAATAACCAGAAATAGTAAAACAGAGCAGAAGACAATCGCACATGTTGGATACCTATACCAATAGGTTTCATATTTCATGATTGGAAAATTCAAGTGCCAAATATGCTCTACTTTGCTGCTACAAAGATTCCATATTTACAAGGAAAGACAAGGTGTGTACATGCATTCATGCCTATTAAATTTTTGATGGATGACCCAACAGTCTAATCTGGATCATGCCATGTTTTCAATTTTTGTTGTAGAATAGAGAAAGAAATCTGTCCAAATTGTTTAATCTTGGCAGATCAGTAGTTAGGCAGAGAAAACTAAGGTTCCCAACTGCTTAATCTGGGGCCTTGAAAGAAATAAGGGTAGTGCTAGATAGAAAATCAAAGCAAAAAAGCTGAGGGAAAAGAAAAGGAACATCAAGGGTCTACAAGTCCAAATGCACCCTCCAAGAAGAAACAAAAAATGCTAGGTAAAATAGTTGGGTAGGTAGATGGGGTTGCAAAAGTGGTGTTCCTTCCAAGCTGAAATTTGCAAACCAGAAACAAGGAAAAAAACACAGTGGAGCATGTCTAACTCCCCTTTTTCCCTTTGTTTACCACTCATTACTAACATCCCTTCACAAGTTGTGTTCATAAGAGAGACTCAAGGTTTTATGTTGGTTCTTATGGCCTTTAGAAGCCACATTTCTTGTGCAAAGTTATTTTCATTTTGATCTACTCTTTAAACTAAGTTGTCTCCAAGAAAACTTAGTGATACCACTCTTCATTCACCTTCTCCCTCCATATTAACCTCTAACTCTATTATCTAGCTCCCTATGCTTCACTTTCCCTACTATTATAACACCATGGTGTATAAACCCTAAACAACGTATAAATATCCCCTCCTTGGCATTATAGCCATATGTTTCACTACTAGGGCATTGGATTAACACCTGGTTAAGCTCAAGAACCCAAGCCTAACCCCTTTTCTCCATCAGGACCTATCTACCTAGCCAACTCTCCATTTTTGCCTAAAAACCCTTGAAAAAACCCCTTTTTGCACCATTTTACCCACTCAAAGGCAAAAATATGATGAAACCCACTTTCCCCGCCTTATCCTAAGGTCGGGAACCATTATGCGCCTTTTCATGAAATTTCATTAAAACCCACCCATCCTAAGTTTTATCCTTCATACGTTTTATGCGGAAAATTTCATAAAAACCTTTATTTTGCCTTTTTCTAAAGTTGTCGGGTATATTTGATTTTACAAAGGAAAACATTGAAAAACTATTGAAATTTGTTGAAAACCCGAAGGGTCCCGCCAGGCGCAATTACCAATGAATATTATCATTTTAAGCCGCCCGTTGACCATATCTTCCACGCATATCCCCTTCCTGATAGTCGTCAGATCTCACTCTTTAAATCCAATGGTCGTCGTGGATTTCGGAGGGGCCCCGACGTCCGACAGATATCGTCCGATATCTGTCAAATGATGATGTCACGCAAATCCACGTGTCGCCCCCATGTTCCATCAGAGCCCCCTCTGACAGATTCCTTGCTGTATAGGAGGGGGCCCGATATGATGCCATCTGTCCGCCTATGTCAGCATCCTTTTGCCGCTCATGTCAGCGCCATGACCGCGCGCCCTGTCCACCATTCGTCCACCTGGCCGCCAGCTCACCGCCCCCGTGGACCAGTCTTTGGCTGCCACGTCACCTGATGACGTCCTGCTGACGTCATCCAACCTAGACCCACTTGCTGACGTCATTCAAAAAACCGCGCCAATAAGCCAAAAAAGCCATATTTTGCCAAATTTACGTGTTTTTTGCACTTTTTAACAAAAATGCTTCTGCGCTCTCTGCATGCGCTTTACGACGAAGAATTCGCCAACCAATTCAAGACCAACCACAGAGCTTCAGAGCATGTACCCAACTGTTGTTCAGACCCTAGCTGTCCATACAAACAGGTATTTCTCCTTAAAAACCTCTCTGCAACCTGGTTTCTCTGTAAATACTAAGAACGCCTAAACACAGAAAGAGCTTAAAAATTCACCAGAAAATCACGCATACCCAGCCCCCTCCTGAAGAATTGATGGTCGAATTTCACTAGCAGAGCTGTTTCACATTGAACTTTCAGTAAAAACGCTTTTTCCGTTCACGCAGTCGTGAACCGGAATCCATAACCTGCTTTCAATTATCAAGAAAGGTCTACTAAACACTGTAAATTGCTTTCTCAAAGAGCCAAACAGTATTCCAATTGCTGTGGACTTACCCTACTACCCTGCATTCCTCAAATTCTCCTTTCACAGGCAGTGCTTTTCTCATTTATCAAGCAGTATCCAAACAAACATGGAGACTCCAACGGCACCAGTAGCCCTCAATGTTGCTCCCCTAAATGCCCCACAGAGAGAGCTGGAGTGGCAGGATTTGGCAGACTTATACTACCAAATCTCTGAGGACTCCCTATCAAAATGCAAGTTCCACATTCATCTATTAAACGAGCTCAAAGCCAAACACAACGATGGGACAAACATCCTAGGCATTTGGGAGTCCTCCCTCCCAATTTTCAAGCTCCCTCAGGTCAACCAGTTCCCTGACCTGATTCACCTATGTGCTGTCTCCTATGACCCCATGCAGAGAGCTGTGCTTGACCCTACAGGTGCAGTGGTATTCTACATAACCCTTGAGGCCATCAGGGAAATGCTGCAGTTCAAGACCCAGAAGAAATTGGTCCCCTTGTCCCTACTGGACTTGATCAACCAAGGAGCCAAGATATTAACAGAAGCATAGATCCTGAAGCTAAATCAACTATTCATTACAAACTCTGACACAGTGCTGCACCCTCCCATTTTTGATGGCTACCTAAATCAACTGGGTGTAGACCTGGCATACATGATTAGCTCAATTTTGGGGTATAAGTCACTAGAGTTTATTGAGGAAACTCTACTAGTGATGATGACAATGTTTTCCCCTGGCAAGACTCCTATCTGTTATGATTATGATACATACATTTCAGACAAGATGCATGAGCAATTTTTGAACTTGTCCAGAGAAAAGGTGTTCAGATCCACCTCCTACATTTACCACCTCATCCTTTACTACCAACATGAGAAGTTCTCCTTTGAGATCAAGAGAACTGATGCAGTAGGCAATCCAAGGTCAGTGGTGTACTGGACCTCAATGTTTCACCTCAGCACATACTCTCCATACACATACTCTGAGTTCATAGACCTCTTCATCCATCCAGCCATGTCTTTATTCTTAACCTCACCCCCTCCAAGAATGACTAATGAGATGCAGAGGATTCTGCAGCTATCCAGTGCATACAGCATAGGGGATTGGTACTTTTACCAACACTATACTGTGATCAGAATATATGGGTGTGAGTTGTGCCCATACAGATTGCCCAGGTATGTGCCTATGAGACTGTTTGCCTTAGAATATTTCAGGCAATTTGGCAATGCCGATATGGTGCACTTTGCAGACAGGGGCAAGAACGCACAGCTTAAAGTAAGAAATCAACTAGGCCACTTTGTCTTAAACAAAAGGGAAGGCTGGAAAGATGCTGACAGAAAACTAGAAGGCCTTGGCCTAAAACAAATCTTCCTTTGGAAGCCTTATGACCCTAACATGTCCATATCCTTGAGAAGGCAGAAATAAGAGCTCTCCAGTTATGAACATGTGAGCATGCCCTACATTCAAAGACATGCCAACCAACCAAAATGGAGAAGGAACACACTGGAAGAATCAGTTACTCAGGAAGAATTAGTTGAAAGGGCCAGAAGGCATTTACTAAAAATGGTTGACTTAGAATCTCCTTCTTAGGTACTTACTCTACCAAAGCCTCAAGCAGGAGCAGCTGCTTCATCTTCTACAACACATCAAGGGACAGTGCAAACCACAGACCAAGATCAAAGCAAGGGCAAGGAAAAGGTTATGGAAGAGCCACAAGTACAACAGGTTCAAGAGCAGCCACCCCAACAAGAACAGCAGCAAAAGGACCAACAGGGTCAGGGGAAACAAACAGCAGAGGCCCCAATGGCCACCCAAGAGCAGCCAGTGCAAATGGCACCCCCAAGGCAGGATTCAAGGATTGACTCTTCCATCCTCCAGACCCCTCAAAGGGAGGATGTAAGCAGAAAAAGATATAGGGAAACTCCCCTTACCTCATCACCACAGAAGAGACAGAGATTAAATCCCTTCTCAGAAGAGGAAATGCCAAGCATGGAAGCCTCAGCCAGCTCCTTTCAACAGGAGCAAGACAGGGCAGCATTAGGAGAAGTGAGCTCCTCAGGACAGAGGAAGGGAGGAGAAACAAGCATTAAACAACAGTTCAAAGATATCAAGAGAAGGAGTGAACCAATAAATATTCAAATCTACAATCACCTGCTGAACATGGCTCCTACAAACCAACAAAGGCTCATGTCTGCCTTTGATACACAGGAGGGGAAAATGGTCATGAGCCACTTCACACCAACAGTGCAGCAACCGCAATCAGCTGCAGACTATATCAGGACCAATTTGGAGGTCCTAGCAAAAGACATCCACCCAATGGATCAAATTGAGCTCCATAAATAGATGGGTGAGATGGTCTATGCCACATTGGCTGACAAGACCCTGGTCAACTACAGGCTGCAAAATAGCCTGAACAATACTGCTGCACAGCTTGAGTTGGAAGGGGCTTCCTCTCAAGCTAAGGATAACAGGATCAAAGCACTGTAAGAAATCATAATAGAGTTTGGGCATGATCCCAAAGATGTTAAGGCTGTGCAAGAAGTCCTCAGGCTAAGGGATGCTGATATGGCAGCAATGAAAAAGAAATTAAAAATCCCACCAACTCTTCACCCACAAACAGAAGAGGTTGCCCAGCAGAGGCAAGAAAGGGATGCAACTTCTCTACTAATGACATTATACAAAGAGCTCATCCAAACTCAGGAAAAGCTGCAGGAGTCAGAAGCCACATTAGAAGCAGCATTACAGCAAAAGGAGGTAGGGCAAACCTCACAGCCACCTCCAGAAACAATAAACCTTGAGGAAACCCCTCAAGACATTGCCTCTCCCAGCCAACAAGTGCAGCAAGCAGCCCCAGACACTGCAGCACCAACTACCTCAGCACCAACAACAGAGCAGTTTGAAAGCCTGGACATGCAGAAGGTGAGGAAAGAAATTCAGGTCTTGGAGTCCCAGATGTCTGAGCTAAGCCAAGCCCGGGACAATCTGGCAAAAATAAATGAAAAATATGACAAGTCAAAACAGAATGTGGCTGAAAGAGAGAGGGAGGTAAAGGCCCTCAAGAAGAGGATTGCTGAGCTAGAAAAAGAGCTCACACTGGATAAAGTTACATCAGAGCTTAAAAGAGTCATCTAGGGCAATATTGGCCAGTCTATAACAGACCAGTGGGAGTATATTGAGGCCATATATGAGCAAATAGCACTCATTGGAAGAGCACGCAAAGAAATACAAAGGGCAAGGGCATCTCTAGGCAGCATGCCTGAGATTGCCACTAGGATGATAGACGTGCTAAACTACAGGACAAGCTCCCAGCTGATAAAAATGGGGATTGGAAACAGCATAGAGACCATCTCACTAATCAGAAGAGTCCTAACATTAAGAAACCTCATTCAGACCCTGGAAAGAAGAACGCAGGGCATGCAAGCAGATATAAACAAATTCCAGAACAGGTTTATGGCATTACAGAACAGGGGGCTTCCTAGCCCATTGGATCCATCAGGAAAGTTACTCTCACATGAGAAATATGCTAAGAGAGTAAACAATTTTGCAGCAACCCAGATTTCAGAGGCAGCTAGTGCATCAACAGAAGCAGGCCCAATAATAGGGCAGATCCTCTTTGATAGAGTAGATAATCTATTTTTTATTAGGAATGAAATTGCACTTTTATTTGATGAGCCCCCTCATTTTTATAAATATACAGAGGCTGATGAGACCATGGGGTCAATTTTGAAACATCGGTTGCCTTCATCAGAGGTATGGGAAGAGTTGATACGATTACTATTAAACTAAAGTCAGTAATTGTGATTTTGCCTTTGAAAATATTTTGAATCTCATACACAGCAGGACAAAGACACATCAGCAGGTATGCAGAAAGATGCTGAGCCAACTCAGCGCAAGTATTCGGCCACCACAGCAGCATCAGCAGTCACAGGTGACAGGGCCGAGAAGACACAGGAAGTTATAGCTGCATAGACACGTCATTCAGCAGTTATATCAAAGCGCTCAACCGACTCTGTGAGCCCCGAAGGTCAAGATTGTTCTGACAGGAGTTAAGAGCCTTTATAGTTCATTAAAGATTGCAATAACTTCTCATCTGCAATCCCTGAACGAGTTAGTTGAGATATTTTTCCTCTCAGATGACTCAATGCCTGAGATATTTTATAATATACTTCTATATATTCCCCCTCGCATTTGTTGGCAGGGGTTGGACTCTGGATGTAAGAAATCTCTTGATATCTATTCTGTACCTCTTCTATTGTAAATCTTCAGACAACTAATACAAAGGATGATGGGATTTCCAAAGCTTTGTGTCTCTTGATGTCTTGCTGGTGTATGGCTGAATGTTGCAGGATTCCTGCCTATTTCATGGCTCAATAAGTTTTCTTGTTACTCTCTGTTATATGTTTGTTATCTTTCATATATCATTCATGATCTCCATGTATTAAATATCTAAATAGCAAGGAAAAAGAATAGTCTCGGGATTTAATCACAGATTACCCTGAGCTCAATCTAAGCTATTATAAATGTTTTCTTCAGGTATGGTAATGAAAGTGTAATTATTAATTGCTACCTTTCACACTATATCATCACAGTGATCTATTATTTCAGGAATTCAGGTATTGCTCCTAAGTAATAGGTCCCTTTCTCACAGCCCAGCTCAGTGAAGAATTCTTAACTGCTTTTCACTAGTTGATTCAGACTTCACTCTCACAATTTACAATTTGTTTTATGAAATATATACAGGCCCTGTAATTCTAGCTGCACTTAAACCAGGATCTCAAGGAAACAATAGCCACAGACCCATTGCCCAATGGATTAATTTACCTGCAGATAACATTTCAAAACTATCATAAAACATCCTCCCAACCAAACACAAAACAAACAAACCTTTACTTCATAACTAGCCTAAAAACTCCATTAAAACAGTGACAAACCTTACAGAGAGAGCCCTTTCTGATTACAGCTAGGGTAGAAGCTGTAGTCCAAAGATTGGTTAGTTGTTACCCCGGCCGTATTCCCTTGGGAGTCATAGGGAACAACCTGAGTGTTAACATAAATGGCGACTCCGCTGGGGAAACTCTTCAGGATTGAGAAATTACCGTATCTCTACTGAAACCACACTTGAAATCTGAATATCAGTCAAGAAGCCTTCAAAGCTGTCCCTGTACCAACATCTATAGTCTCAAGGAAGAGATGATTCAGATATCCATTACACTTATTTGCAGATACAAAGAGGCTTTCAAACTCCTGTCCAGTCCTTGCTATACAACTCTTTCCAAAACTTAAAAGGACTAGCTCAGAAGCTGGCTCCTAAGAAGAACCTTCGGTACACTAGGGATAATCCTAACCCAAACCCTCCTACTATCTTTGAAAATCCTAATTCAATCCCCAAACTAATTAAGAAGCAGCAAAAACAAGATAACTTTGCTGACCTTAGTCCAGAGACAGTTCACCCTAACCCCATCTCCACTCCAATCAAAGTACTTTTCCGTTCCACCCCTAATTCCCCTAGTTCTCCATCCACATCTCAAAGCCCTCCACTGACAT
>APFE031044099.1:15536-34697 GCA_000404065.3 Pinus taeda | reverse complement strand
TATATAATGATATAAAAATAAACTAGTTTTATAATTTTATTATAACTCTTCAGAAATATATAATCACATAAATAGATTTTTTTTTTTTAAGTTTAGGAGAGACCCTTTTTTTCTATTGCCAAAAATTGAAACCACTACAATCTTGTGGTGATCTCAACCCGCGCCCCGAGGGGAAACCGGGTTTCTTGACCACCTGAAGTTTTTAATAGCAAGCCAAAAATAATAAGTTTTCAATCTATCTTTCCAGGCTTTATATACATCAGCCTTATATCTATTAATACTGTCTTTTGACTGCATATAAGATTGAACAAAAATCCTACACATAGCTAATATAAACTAGAACTAGACTTTATGAAACCTCCAAAAAAACATGCCTTTTCGTTACTGGTTCCCTGCATCTTCCTGCTGCTCCTTCTCCTTCTTTATTCCCAATCCGCTCGCCTGTATCCGTTGCTGAATTTCTTCCAGCCTCTTATCCTGCATGAGCAAGGTGATTTGAATGTTCCTCAGCTCCTTTTTCAGATTTGGGATCCCTTGGGATAATTCTGCCATTTTTATGACTACTTGTTCCATAGCCTTGGCCATAAGCCTCTTCATTACCCAATATACGTGTAGAGATTGTTTATATAAGGTCATTCGACCGCGAGTATGACCCGGATCCGGAAGAAGATACACCCAATCCTCCATTTCCTCCTCAGATTGAGCCTGTATTGCCTCCTCTTCCCAATGCTCAATTATCCTTCTGATTTTTGGATTGGTCTTCTCACAGTAAGCTCTCTCAGCTGCCTGCACTTTCCTCCCTATCGTTTTCCTCCCCTTCCTGACTGTCCCTGCTGTGCTGGCCTCTCCATCTTCCACCGTTCCTTCTCTACACCTTCGTCCTCGTTCGCTTCTTTCTTCGGCTCCTCCCCGTCTCCTCTGACCTCCCCTGCCTCGTCGACCTCATCCTCTTGCCCGTCTCCCGCTCTCCTCTCCGTCCTCCCGGTTCTGATTACCCCCGCCATCCTCTCTTCCTCTCTTCGTAGTTCTATTCCCCACTGGTTTCCCGTTCCTTCCGAGCTTTTCAGTCACTGGCTCGCCTTTCTCCTTGTTCGCTCCAAATTCTTCACTCTCACTCTCAGAGTCATCATACACTGGGATAAAAATCTTCTCTGTATCCCTCTCCATTACGCCTTTGCCCTTGACACCTCGGTCCCCTAGTCCCTGATTCCCTTCCTCTGCCCTGCTCCTCATCCATCTGCCTGCGTTCATGCTGCTTCCCTCCGCCATTCTTTCCTTACGCCTTGGTTTCCTTCCCTACGTCCCTGTCCTCTTGTTCCGGCTCTTCGTTCTTTTTCGCCAGCCCTGCTCCCTTATACCTCCCATCCTTCTTCTGCTCTTATGGCTCACCTCCCTTTCCACTTCGCTGCCCCATTCTCCCATACCATCATTCACCTGTCGATTCTCTGACATCCTGACAGATCTACCCGCCTCCATCGGTACCCTGCCGTCTCCTCGCCTTGGGATGATATCCTTCTCCCTGATCCACTTGACAGTGCTCATCATTTCCTGATCCTCGCCTGCTCTTTCCTGCATGCCACACCGTCGAGCATTAATTATCCTGATTGCCACCTTGCTCATCCCGATCAGGAGTCTTTTCCTCATTCCTTTATCCTGTGATTGATTCATTATGATCATGGGTAATTATGTTTTTTAGTTCTCCCCAGTTCTGGTCCTCTTCCAACGAAGGCCAGCTGCTGCCCAATCTTCTGTCCGGCTCTTTACTCCCCCAATTCACCAGTAGGTCCGCAACCCTATTCCCTTTACGCCTCACATGTTTTATTATTTTATACTCGATTCTACTTAGCTGACCCGCTATGTCTTGGATACTCCCCGCTGTCCTCCAACTTTTAGCCACTTGCTCCCAGCGCTTTCCATCCTTTAGTTTGCGTAGCATCCCTATTGTTATCTGCGAATCTCCTTCTATCTCTAGATTCATGTATCTATTTCTCACTGCTATTCTTAATCCCTGATGGACCGCCCACAGCTCCACTTCATTGTTCGTCATTTCCCCTCCCCATTCCGCGAAAACCCACCTTGTTTTTTTCTTGCTATCCCTGAAGATACCCCCTAGGCCTGTTGGCCCAGGGTTACCTTTAGACGCCCCATCAAAGTTCAGTTTGATGAAATTATCTCCTGGATATTTGAATTGGTTGGGGCTTTGTATTTGAGGGCCGCTCTTGTTCTCTTTTCTGGGATAAATCATACTGAATTCCATATTTAAATTGGATGCTATTCCTCTTTCCTCTTGGTTCATTCTCTAATCCTCCTCTTCCCATGTCTCGGACAGTACTGTTTCCTTGATCGCTTTACATACTTCCTCCCATATTCTTTCAGGTTGACAGCTTTGTCCCCAGAAGATCCTCCTATTTCGTTCTTTCCAAAGGAACCAAATTACAAAGCCCACTGATAAATTCCATATTCTTCTCACTAGTCTGTTGTCCTTTGCCCCATTGTATTATGGTGTTCTGAATGCTGTTTGGATCTCTCATTGTCTTCCCGAAAAGTGATCTGATCTTCTCCCATAAATTTCTTGCAAAAGGGCATTTGTTTAATATATGATCTTGGTTTCCTCTTCTCTGGTGCATAGGCTGCATCTCGAGGGCCCATAAAAACCTCTCTTCTGGATTTTATCCCAGGTTAGAATCCGTCCCTTACTTACCACCCATGCAAATATTGTGATTTTCGGCCACCACTTTCCTTCCCATATTATTCTCCAATCAATCGCTCCATCCTCCCTTTCTTGTTTTGTTGTTAAGTAGTAGGCTTCTTTTACTGTGAATGTTCCTTTCATTGATTTTCCCCACCTGAGAATGTCCATTCCTGGTCTAATTTTGATTTTCCTCAATTCTACTTCTTTAGTATATATTTTCTCTAGGTCTTGGTTTATATTCTCAAACCATTCCTCTGGTTTCCTCCAAGTCCTCCATATTCCACTGTTCTCTCCATTCTTCCAATAATCCCTCACGTACTCCAGTCCTGCCCTCTTCGCTTTCTGTTGTATTTCTTGTAAGGTTTGTATCTCTCACAATTTATCTCGCTGTTTCCAACCATCCTCCCAAAATTTAGCGCTGCTCCCTTCATGGATTTCCCAGAAAGCATGATTGTTGACCACGTCCCTGTTCAGACTTGCCAATTCCCATATTGAGGATCCTTTTGGGACTTCTCCAATTCTTAGTTTGCCCTCTACTGTATCAGGCATGTTATATTTTTGTGCCCATATTTTTTTCCATACATCATTTCCTCCTTGTACCCACCTCCACCATAATTTTGCTCCTAATATCTTATTCAACATTTCCGGATCCCTTATACCCAGTCCCCCTTCCTCTTTTCTTTTTACTAGATTTTTCCATGAGACTAAGGCCCATTTCCTTTGTTGTTTAGGGCCACCCTATAAAAATTTCCCAAATATTTCTTTCAATTTTGTGCACACTCCTTTGGGCGCTACCCTGATGGACAGGGGGTAGATAGGAATCGATTGCAGGACCGATTTTAAAAGAACAATTTTGTTGGCTATGTTCAAAGATCTAAAGGACCAGCTTGCGAGTCTGTTTTTTATTTTATCTAACACTCTCTGCCAGTTTTTCATTCGGGTAGGATTTATGTCCAGCTGATTCCCTAGATACTTAGCAGGGAGATCCCCCTGTCTGAAGCCTAAATTTCTAGTAAGATGAGCCTTGATAGGATCAGGGGTATTAAATATGAATGTACATGATTTTTCTTTATTTATCTCCATTCCTGATGCCTCCATAAAAATTTCAAGTATTCTTTTGATGTTCCTTACCTCTTTGATGGATACCTCTCCAAATAGCATAATGTCGTCTACAAACTGCTAATGCGTTATTGTCAGATTGTTTCCCCATGGTTCTAGGCCTTTAATTCTTTTTTCCCTTAGCTCTCTTTTGAGGTTTCTCCCTAGCCCCTCAGCTGCCAATATGAATAGAAAAGGAGAAATAGGGTCTCCCTGTCTAATTCCCCTTGTTGCATTATAGGTATTCGATGGGATACCATTTACCAATATTGAGAAAATCGGTGTTGAAATCATGCTGTAGACCCATTCGATCCATCTCTTTTCGAATCCAAATGCTTCAAGCACCACTCTGAGGTATTTCCAGCTCAAGCGATTGTAGGCTTTTGACAAATCTAACTTCATCATCATTCCTCTCTGCTTTTTCTTATTTAGGGAATGAATCATCTCCTGAGTAACTACTAGTCCATCAAGTATTTGACGACCCTCAACAAAGCCAGTTTGTTCGGGTGAGATGATATTCGGGAGTAAAGGCTTTAATCTTTTCGCTATCAGGGTAGCTATAATCTTATAAATGACATTGCACAGTGCTATTGGGCGAAAACCTTGAGCATCCTCCGACTTATTACTCTTAGGGATCAGAGTTAGAAAGGTCGAATTAATACCTGGCCAGATATTTTGCTTCATTCTTGATTCCTCTACCGCTTCCAGGACCTTCTGTCCTAAAAAGTGCCAACCTGCCTAGTAGAATTCCACTGTATACCCATCCGGTCCTAGAGCCTTGCCTTTTTTCATATTCATAACAATTTCTTCCAACTCTTCCATAGTTGCTACCCTCATCAAAGCGTTGTTCTGTTCATTTGTTATGAGTCTTGGTATTTCCTTGCAAATATATTCTATTGCTTCTCCTCGTTCCCTCTATGGTTCAGTGAGAATTTCTTTATGATAATCCACTAGGACTTTTTCAATCTCTCCCTGTTCTATTATCCATTCCCCCTCTGCATTTTTGATAGAAAAGATCTGATTCCTTTGTCTGTTTTGGACCATAGCTTGATGAAAGAATTTGGTATTCCTCTCACCTTCGCGCAGCCATTTAATCCTTGACTTTTGTCTCCACAAAATTTCTTCCTGTTTTCTCCTTTCTTCCAATTGGCTGATTATTCTTCCCTCCTCATTACTCCTCTCTTCATCCCTTCCTTCCAAAATTATTTTTTGCTGTATTTCCTCCATTTCTTTCTCTAATTTCTGTTTTTCCTCCATGATGTTCCCAAACTCCTCTTTATTCCATTTTTTGATTTTACCCTTGATTTCCTTGAGCTTCAATTGGATGGTATGCAATTTCCCCTTCCCTTTTACTCTACTCTGAGTCCACCATTCTTCCATTTTGCGTAAGAATTCGGGATTTCTAAGCCAGAAAACCTCAAATCTAAATGGTTTCTTACCATTGTTCTTCTTGATATCAATTTCTAGACAGATCGACCAATGGTTCGACCCTAGTCTTGGTAGAATTTTCGCTTCTATGAATACATCTCGGTTCAAAATTTGTTCAGACAAAAGGAACCTATCTAATCTCGATGCAATCTGGTTTTTTCCTCCCCTCCTGTTATTCCATGTAAAGACACCGTAGTTGTGGGAATATCTACTAGTCTGTGATCTGTTATCAACTCACTAAACTCCTCCATGCTCAGATCTGGTCTTCTTATACCTCCTTTCTTTTCTCCTAACTCTCGGATCATGTTAAAATCCCCCCCTATTATCCATAGGTTTCCAGGGATGATTCGTCTTATTGCCTGCATGTTCTTGAGGAATTCCTTCCGTTCCCTGGGTATGTGGGGACCATAAACCCCTGAAATAAGAATTCTTTGCTCCATTCCTGTCAACCTAAACAAACCTATTAGTATTCTAGGGAAGCTAATCCAATTCTCAAAAATTACCTCCTCAGGGTTCCATATAATTGCCAGACCCCCAGCTGAACCAACCGCATCTTGAGCCATTACCTCGTATTCAGGTCTCATCCTTTTCATTATTTCTTGCAGCTGTTGATGGTCCATTTTCGTTTCCTGAATTAACATTATGCTCGGTTTGTCCTTCTTCAATCTCTCCTTTAAATATCTTTGCTTTCCCTTACTGTTGAGCCCCCTAATATTCCAACTTGTAATTATCATTTATAACTTTTTGATGGTTGTTGAAATACCTCTGACAAAGGTATCACCCTACCTGAATTAACTAGTGTTTCTCCCACTGCTTGAATCGTTTCATTTATTGTTCGTCTTCCTCTCTTTCTGCCCCCTTTGCCAATACCGTCCATTCCCAGGTGTTGGTTTCCCTGTGATCCTGTTTGATCTATTCCGATCTCTGGAGTACTACCTTTCTTTTCCTTGTATTTCTGAAACGCTTCCTTATATTGTTGTTTCTGTGATTTCGGGATGAATCTTTCATCTAGGTTCTTCCATTCTTGAAGCAATTTCTTCATTATTCTTTCCTCTTCGACCCCATTATCTTTTCGATTGTCTGAATCCTTCGGCAATTGTTCTACTATATTCTCCTGACTTTCCCCCATCTCTACCTCTGCTTCTCTGTTCTGGCTTATACTTTTTCCTGTTGTCTCTATTATGATCTCCATTGGTGCGTTTTCATCATCCTCTTCTGCCTTCTTTCCATCCTCGGTTTCTTCTTCGTCATCCTGAAGGACCTAAAACTTGTTCTGGTTTTCGACTGGTATATTCTTTTCCTTTGGTTGGGCTCTCGTTCCCTCCGACCTTGGTTTTTGCCTTCTCTGAACCTCTTTGAAACCCTTTTCACCTGTATCTGATTCTTCTGCTCTCCTTTTTTCTTCCTCCATAATTCTTGTTGCTTCCCCCTCTCTATTTTGTGGGCACTGCCTGTATAGATGTCCATACTCGTGGCATCTTCTGCACCTAAAGGGAATATGCTCATAATCTATTGGCTGTTGCCATATTTCATCATGGTATTCCACCTCTATATACTCTGGCAGGGGCTCTGCTATGTTCATATACACACATATCCTAGCGTAAGATGTGTACTTCCCTCTTTTGGTCGACTCTGCCACTTTGACGAAAGCTCTGATCGAATTTCCAATCCCTTCCAATATATCAGGGTCCCAAAACTCCGTTGGTAACCCAAACAATCTGACCTATATGGGGGCTGCCAACAATTTCTCAGTATCTGGGTTGTATCTATCCTCCCAGTGTCTCATAAGTAGTCCAACATTGTTCATAAAGTATGGCCCCTCTCCAAATATTATTTCCTTGTCTTCTAGGTTTGCAAAAATGACTGTGAAGAAGCCCTTTGCTCCTAGTTTTAGGTTATGTCCTTTTGGCCTCCACCTTAGTTGTATCCATTTTGTTAAATCCTTTTTAGATGGCCAAAAACCTATAAACTTACAGATCAATGCATGATCTTTCATATAGCATTGGTAATCTTCCAGTTTATTGTTTGGGATTACATACCTTGGTTTTTTCTGTGCCCTAGGTAAACACCTGTTTCCCATTCTTGCTTGCCATCGATTTCCCAGCACTGGTACATCTCTGTTACTCTCTTTCTGCGTTCCTTGCTGCCCTCCTCCACTGGTTTCTCCTGCTACCACGTTCGTGAAGGAGGGGATCTCTCCCCTCCCCTGATTCCCTTCCATTGATCCCTTCAGCTCCGCCCGTTTTCTTTCTCCCTCCCACCTTTCCGCTTACCCGTACGAGTCTTCTCCGGTGTCTAGTTAACCTTCCTCTCGCTTCCCGAGCTTCCTTATCCCTCCTCTGTGGTTCTGAAAAACTGTTCTCCGAAACCCTACTCGCCCACATAAATAGAAATTTAATATATCAAATAAAATTGTTTTTTTTTAATAGTTAATAAGATGATACAAATATTTTGAGTGGGTTTTAGTGTGATTTTTTTGAAGCTTTTTTGTGTTTAATTTCTCTAAAATTTGGTAAGAATTGATTGAAATCACAAGTTTGATGATTAATCCCTGTATATTCAAAGTGCTTTAGGGTTTTTCACGGTGTTGAATCTATATATAGTGAAAAAAAAGTTTAAATAACACAAATCAAAATTTACGTCAATTTTTTCAGCAAAATTTAAAAACCCTAAAATAAAAAAATACACTAAAACAACTCCCAAATATTATTTCAGAACTAACTTAATCATTATTAATCTCAAGACTAGTCAATCTTGACATTCAAAAACAACTCTCCTTTCTTTCAAAACATAAGCAACCTTCCTTTCTTTTTTCAAATGCAAGTAGGTTTTAATCATTAAAGTTTCTTATTAGGAATGTGATTTCATATTTGCAAACCTCATTGAAAACTTTGCCTAATAAATCTGATTCCGCGAACTTCAAATTTATTCAATTTTGTTTCCCGAAACCCCGTGATTTAGGGACTTCGAGGACATATACCAATGGTGATTCAGCTCCAGGGTCCAGTCGGTGTTATACGTCATATGGTCCAGTGTTTACACGGTTGCTTTATATTCCAGAGCGTCTATCGTCTATCTCATAAAGATACATGAATTGTGCTCCAGCGTTTCGTTGGTGTTTCATTCTCCCAATTCCAAAATCTCGAGCTCTCCGTAGAATTCTGCGCTTTTTATCCATTCTCAGAATCCACTTAGCAACTGCTTTCTTTCCAGCAGAAAGAAAACAAATTATGGGATCGATGGCATTATTCCTTACCAAGACCATCCTATCGTCTCTCTCATAAAGATACAGGAATTGTGCTCCAGCGTTTCGTTGGTGTTTCATTCTCCCCATTCCAAAATCTCAAGCTCTCGGTAGAATTCTACGCTCTTTATCCATTCTCAGAATCCACTTAGCAACTGCTTTTTCGTTCCCTGGACAACGAAAAATAATTATGGGTTCGATGGTCTCGTGCGCCTGCGGCACAAAGCCGCCGGGTAGCGATATCATCAGGGTCGTCCACCTAAACGGCCAGTTGGACGAGTTTCCGGCGCCCGTTACCGTCAAGGTAGTGCTGCAACACCATCCCCTCCATTTCATCTGTAACTCGCGTCATCTGCATACCGTCAGCCGCACACTGCAGCCCGAGGAGGAGCTCCGACTTGGCGAGCACTATTTTCTTCTGCCGCCGATAGTTTGGAAGACTTGGGGTTGAGGCTGTACGCCGCGCTAGAACAGAGGCATCCAAGGCGGCGCAGCGGCGGAGGAGCGCGGGTTTGACTTGCGATCTACCCGGCGAGGGCCGCGATTCGATGTACGAGAGGTTAGTGCAGTGGTGCGATGATCCGGTGGTGAAGGCGGCGTTCAGGGGATACCTGATCTCCAAAAGCAGGCGGTGGTGTCCGAGTCTGCCTACCATAGAGGAGACGAGATGCACCTGTTGAGCCCAACTCTCGGCGTTTCTGTAACTGTAAATTGCTATTTCACCTCAAAATTTAATGGACATCTATACATTTAATGAGTGAATCCTGCAATTAAGAACATCTAGTACTTAATTCAAATGACTTTCTTTTCTTTTTGTATTTTAAAGTGCACCATCATAGATTGCAATTGGGTTTGATTGTCGATAAGCACTCTGTATTTGATCCATGAGTGACTCTTTTCTTTCCTTTATTTATTCATGATAGAATTTATTTAGTTTTAATTATTACTGGGCAGTGAAGATAATGATTAATTATTTCGGAAAAATCATAAAATTTTGAGTTTTGAGTTACTAATTATTTAGAGAAAAATCAATTTTCATTCTTATTAAATATTTTTGAGTTCTGAAGTAGATTTTCATTTCTATTAAATATCTTTGTCTTCTGAGTTGTTAATTATTTAGGAAAAATTATAATAAAGAGGAGATTTCCAAATATATTAAATATTTTTAGGTTTTTAACTCTTAATTCATTTCTATTAAATATCTGTCTTTTTGTTAATTCATCTTTATTTAAATATTGTCTTTCGAGTGGTCAATTATTTAGAAAAAATTATAAAAGGGGAGATTTCCAATTATGTTAAATATTTTTAGGTTTTTAAACGGTTAATTAGTTTTTTTTTGTTTTTTGTTTTAAAAATAAAAGCGCTAAAGGAAATTAAGTAAATTTAATTATTTATATTTAATAATTTTTTAAATAATTTTATTTTAAAATTTTAGATTTCATATCAAAGTAGTGATTTTTTCGAAGTATAAATATATTTTATTATTATTGCTTGAATTAAATTGTTTTTAAAGTAAATCAAATTTTTAAACTAAATTTTATAGACAAAATTTGTAAATATATGAAATTATTAAAAAAATAAAATAATATTCTATCTCTTAACAAAATTTCTATATATCATTTTCTTTTATAAGGCATATGCAAAAATTTTGTTGAGTGTACTAATCATTTAGTTGAGAAAATATTTCGTTGGAAGGAAACTTTCAAATAACAAGGTCTCAACAAACTTTTAAAAAATATGAACAAACTCCTTCACATAGAGCTTAGAACTCTCCAATAATGACCAATTTAATAACACATACATATAGACAAGTAGTGGGTAGATATTCTAACTCTCCCTCTAAATTTTCATTTATTAAATTATTCATCTATATCTTTTCTATAGCACAAACCACATTGAACATCCTCTTATTCAACAAGATCTAACTTCGGTCCAACTTGGCACTTACACCTTGTACCTCCATCATGTAAACAACATCAAATTATTGATGTCCATATAAAGGAACAACCATCTACCAGAATGCATGGGTACCTAAATGTTACAACTAGTGGTCTAATAGGGAGTCATTCACATACATGGTTCATCCAACTTCTTGATGAACTCCTCTTAAATAGAAAATTTCACCTCCAGAAGTCTACAACCAATATGATTCACCCAAGTGTATCCATCCAATACATGACACATTATTTTATTCTTTGAGAATAATAAATAACTCTCTAACAAATGCTACTATGTTAAACTAGATAAATGCTACTATGTTAAACTAGATAAGAAACATCAAGTCACTTAAAAGAACACATAACAAAAAATTATACATGCCCTTTTCATTTAACATATATCTAAAGGCAATACATTCCAACTTGAAGATTCCATGTACATCAAACACGACAAACCACTAAAAGCCACTATAAAACATCATATCAACATATCAACCCATGACATGCAGACTTGCTAGGACTATAATGTATGCCTCACTATCATAACTCTTTTTTATTTTACACAAATTTACATCCATCTATCCATTATCACCTAATTTTCATTGCTACCATTGCTCCAACAAATATTTTTTTCTTCCTTCACGCTTCAAAAATCACTGTAGTATATCAACCCATGTCATGCAGACGTGCTATGACTATAATGTATGCCTCACGATCATGACTTTTTTTTATTTTACACAAATTTACCTGCATCTATCCATTATCACCTAATTTTCATTGCTACCATTGCTCCAACAAATATTTATTTCTTCCTTCACACTTCAAAAATCACTGTCGTAAACCGTCTGTCTACATCATCTTCTGTAATTATTCATACCACGGACATCTTCATTTTCGTCTTTGGCATATTGTTTTTGGATCTCCATGCTTTACTTCATTTTTATCCATCATTGTTCGATCATATTGTTGCTTTCTCACTGGGTGTTCTCATCTTGAATCTTCCCACCTTCACCTTCCAGTTGCTAGAATAGTAAATTCTAACAAAATGCATCCGCACATTGAGTTGACCCAATGTGTTGATTAGGCTCAACATGTTTTACCAATTTAAAAAAAATTTAATTAAATAACACATTTAACTTCTACCATACCATCAGTCCATATATTATAGACTTCACGCCTTTGAATTGAGTTGCTTAATACATTGAGCCACCTTGCGATCAAACATTATCTCAACTTCCTTATTTTTCATATACTACCAAAATTATCCACAAATATGATAGCCCTTATCTTATCTTCAGTAAACTGCATAAGAAGTCCATAGAGATACTTCCCCAAGGCTGACTATGTACAATCAGTGAATTTCACAGTCCAATGTTTTTGATTAATATGTTTGCTTGTGCTCCAAAAAAACATAGCATCCTGTAATGAATCCAGAAACAACTACTTGATCTTTGATAGTTTGTAACAGTCTTTCTGACCATTCTATTTTCTTATATTTCAATTCTTTCTTGAGAAAAGTTCTTACAAAATTACCAGCATCTACACAAGCTCTTAGAGTCGTGCAATCCCACTATTTGGTATTAAATCCAGCTAAAAGGCGCTAATTCAGAATGTCCTTCTAATTCACACCCTCGAGCAACTAGGAGCTCCACGGAGAAGCACCCTAATTAATCTCTTCCCACATGCATTCCTTAACTTCTATCCATTCATTAATTTTCTTGGCAATAACAAGCACATCACCTTCCCTCGATATGGAACAAAACGTGCTCTAGAAGACGACACAAAACTATATTACTCCCTCGGGAAAACATCATAGAACTATCTCACTCTAACCTGATAAAGGAGAAAAAGAATGCCATTCACGGCCAATCAAAACTTGTTCCAATTGAAATGGAACTCTACTTATTCCAGGTTACTCATTTCTAACTATTGAATCCATGGCATATTGATCCGCGAGTCTTTTACATGTAAATTGGTTCCGAACACCAATGTCAGATGGTTTACGTTCGAGTTTGGGTTCGATAATGATTTAAGTTTGGTTTGAGTTTGAATTTTCTGATGAAGTTCGTCATTAGGTTAAGCTATATATAATGAATTATAAGATAAAATAGTAAGAAATCAAAATCAGTAAACATCAAAAATGCAATTAGGGACATGGAACTGCAAAGATAAATTACAAATTTGAGTTGTTACATGAGATTATGAGTTTTGACCTATGAATTTGAGTTGTTACATGAGATTATGAGTTTTGACCTATGAAATTAATAGATATGAGGTTAAATGAAATTTGCCTAAAGTCATTTTTTTTTTAAAATTCCCCTACTTCAAAATTAAAATTCAACGAACCTAAAACCAAAACCACCTCAATTCTAAAGGGACAATCTACGAGAATCAAGGCCGCTCCACCCCAATTCTAAGGACAATTAATTTCACTTTCATGTTTTGAAATCACATCTTCCTGTGCAACCTTGTTCCTTGCTTTCAAGTCGAGAACACAATTTGTGGGCCTGAACACAATTTGTGGGCCTCTCCTCAAATGGTCTCACGTACTTGGGAGGAATTGCAGCGAGGTCGCTCAATACCAGGTTTCTTCTATGCAAGATAGTTTCTTATAAAACTTCAGCGGACGGTAATGTGTCGGAGGCTTAAAAGTCAGGTTTCGCTTGATAAGTTGGGAAATGATCTCCTGCTTCTCGTTTGTAAGCTTTTCACGGTTATGTATCCCAAGAAGGTGACCGAGCACCCTTTCGCCAGTCATCTAAAGGCATCCCTATCCATTTTTTTTGGCTGTCACCAGCTAGCAATCTCAACCAGCTCCATCACCGCTATACTTTCCTCTACATTGTTTTTCTATTGGATATAAGGTTTTTCGAACCTTCATGCACAATTTCCACACAAATGTTTCTCTCTCCATAAGCAGGTTTGCACTCAACTATGCAGGCTCCATAATTCACACACGTCGGCTGTCGACAAGGACAATGAGTCTATCACAGATTCCCACGCTACTTTTCCCAACTTCTCTCACCTTCACACAATGCTGACACTTCCGCTGCGCACTTCTACTAGCGGCAATCAATCTCTCCACGCAACTCCGGCATCTACTCCATGCCACGCCACGCAGGCTTCATGCTCCGCACAACTGTCACATTCAAGGCTTTACAACAACTACAAAGGCACAATAGTTGATTCGTATCCAGAACAACCACAGCAGGCACAACTATCCTCTCAGCTCCACAAAACTTTTCTCACTATCTCATACCTCAATATACTCTTTCTCTTGCAAGCTTCACCCGGGTCGTCGTGTGAGGCGTAGATCTGCTCTAGTACCAAAATAATTTGGTTCATAATTTTGTTTCAGTAAATTCTATAATCATTAATAATAATGTTACAAATATTCATTAACAAAAATGTTACAAATATTAATATATTAAGTTGAGAATACACTTCATTAACAAAAATGTTACAAATATTAATATATTAGGTTGAGAATACACTTCAGGCAAATATAGAGTTAGGAAGTTAGGTAATGGGAGAAAATCTCTTAACTAATTAAATTTTAACAAATTCAAATTTCATAAAAATAGACTCTTCACATAAAATCTAAAACTCTACCAATATAAACCTACACAAAGCACATACATATAAAAATGCAGTGTTAAATATTCTAACAATATGGTGGACTCTTGATCACATTTGAAAACACTTGTAATTTTTAATAATAATTTTTGAAATTGTGTTTTATATATTTCTTTTTGATTGAAAATTTAGTGAAATAAATAACTTTGTATGTTGCTAAGTTCTAAGTTAAATTTGTTGATTGAATTATAACTCATAAATTAGTATTAACAGTTCATAGGCCAAAGCCTAACAGAACTTGTTGCTGTGTAATCAAGGGAAAATAATCATGTAAAACCCTGCATATTTTGTATTCTTTATTATACAAAGTTGATATTTTTCATATCTCCTCCTTAGGTTCAAGTACCTTGCAAAGCGATGAGGGTAAGAGGGATGGGATGTTGCCCTTGGAGTCACCATTGGAGCATAGGGGAAAGCAGTGGGGACATGTCACCCCTGACCCTAGATGGAGGAATGGAGAGCCATATGCTGCAACCCCAAGTTCCATGTGAACAGTTCCATGTGAACAATGGTTTATAGCTGGAGCAAAGGATAGACGACATATCCCTAAAATACTATATGTATATATATAAGAATTTTTTATTTGTTTGTCTTTATGGGTTATTATTTATTATAGGTTAGAGAGAGGTGTTTAGTCTAATGTATAGATGAAATGACTTTTTCCATCACATTGTTTTGGTTAATTTTAACTAAAAGTAGATTTCAAGTATTTTAAGGGTGTCGAATCCATCTATGCATTCAAAAATATATTTTAAACAACAAAAAATCATATTCTTACTTAAAATTGTATTGTTGGATTAGAATAAAAAAACTATTTTCTCTATAAGTTAGACTATCTATCTATCTATACATATATATCTATCTATATATAATATATATATAAATTATATATATATATATAATTTAAAAGCAAAAAAATTGTAATAATTTAACATTTTATTAAATTGGGACTAAATACTTTTGAATGTTTAATATATTATATTAAAGGTAGTTATATTGATAACATTGTTTATTTTGAATAAATTTACAAAATTTTAATCTAATTATGAATAATTATTAGTTGGGTGATAAGGATTTAAGCTCCACAAAATATTCTGATATTCTTAATAGCATTCACACAAAGTAATTATGTCAATTAAATTGATTATTATTATTATTATTATTTTATTATATGAAATGAATTATGGTTTTTTGGATATTCGGGTTGTGGCATCATAAATTAAGTATTTCGATGCTTATTAGTCTATGCTAGGCAACACTCTAGCAATCAATTTGTAGTTTGATTGTTATTAGTTTAGCTTTGACTTATGCAAAACCTCATGTTAAACTATAGAAATAAATAAAATATTTTTTATTATAATTAAAAAAATTAATTTGTAAACACTTGATTGGAAAAAAATTTGATGTCTTATTTCAACCTTAATGTCATCTATCTCAGTCTCACCAATAAACTCTTCTAACTTTGAAATGTCAATGGTATTTAGGGCTAAGGTATGCCATCATGCTTTACAATTTGACATTTTGATTGTTTCCAATTAATATGTGTCATTAAACAATATTGGTTATCATCTAGAAATTCACTCATAATTCGAAGGAAGGAAGAAGACATCAAAATCGAAGTTTTGGGCCATCTATCTCTCACTCAAGTGGAGTATCTAGGAAGATCAAATTTTTTATTCTCTAATTGAAGCCGCTGCTGTTGCTGCTCGCTGCTAGGTTGAAGTTGCTGCTGCCGCTGTTGCTCGCTGCTAGGTCGAAGCTGCTACTGCCGCCGCTGCTTGCTTCTAGGTCGAAGCTGCGATTGAAGGGTTATCATCTATAATAAGGAAGAGAGGGCTGACTTGATGTGGAGGAAGTCTTTGTCTAGGTCAAGAGTCTTAAATTATCTCGTGAAACTATTGAAGGAAGAATTGTTGAGTGGGTTTTCCCTTAGATAGGGTTTTTAGCTTTGTTGTTTGCCTACATCTGGTTTCTTTGTGCTATTGTTTTGGTAATTGCTTGATGAACTAAAAGATAAAAGAATAACATGAAGATAAAAGAATCACAAGTAATTATCTATATAAGAAAATCATTTTGCCTTTCTGATTTTCTAACATGTTATCAGAGCTAAGGGGAAGAGGGAGAAAGGCAGTTTGAGGATCTACTGAAAGGAGTCTAAGAAACCTCAAAAGGTTGAGCAAGGGATCATAAAGGAGATCTTTTAAGGAAGGAAGCATGCTACCTTCAAGGAAAATGTCTAACACAATAAAGGGAAAGAAAAAAATGGAAGGAATGTCTAATTATAGGTCATGAAAGAAGAGAATTGACCTCATTTTTGAAAAGAACAAAGTCTTGGATTTTGTCAAAAGAAAAGTGAAGAAACCTATTGAAGGATCTAGTGATGCAGATAAAGTGAAGCTTAGAGAGTAAAAAATATTAGCTATGACACTAATGGTAGAAATTATAAAGGACAATCTTGTCCCTTACATTTCCAACATACACCATGCTCAAGAGATGTATGAAGCCTTATCAAAATTGTTCACTATCAAGAACATCAGTCAAGTAGCAAGTCTTAAGAATGAATTAAGGACCACAAAAATGACAAAACATGACACTGTGGCTTCATTCTTTATAAGAATAACTATAATTAGGGATGACCTTCTAGCCATTGATGAGATTGTAACAGAAAAAGAGTTAGTGATTACTGCATTATTGGGATTGCCACCTACATGGAGTGCTTTTGCTTTAGGACTCAACAATGAGAAAGAACTCCATCATTGGAACAATTATGGAATGCGTGCAGCCAAGAAGAGATGATAATCTCATTAGTATCCAACAATGAAGATGAAAAAGTTTCAAATGCATACTCTGCTTCTCACAACAAAGGAAACTTCAAGAAGTCAAAAGGGCCAAGAAGGAAGGTAGATATGTCCAAAATAGAAATGTTGCAGTAATCATTATCAGGATAATATTGGCGAGAGAAAAGATCAGGGAAAAATCGGAAAAGTCGGGGAAAAATCGTAAAATACAAAAATATTCATTTTTTTCAAATTTTTTAATATCTAAAGCATCTACGACATAAAATAAATACATTGACACATAAATATGATAAAAGAAATAATATATAAAATGTGTAATATCATTTCTAGTGCTACATCACACATAACAGTGAATCATGTCCTGAATAGTCAGTCCTAACTCTTGAGTCCCAACTCAGCCTCAAAATATCAACACAAAATTATAATAATGTATCTCATATCATGAGTCATAATGTCATATACAAGAAATGAACCAAATAACTAATACCACTGATTTCCTTTGCCCCTCTTGCGAGAAAATGCAATAGCTTTCCCTCTAGATGTATATGCCGGTGGAGTTGGCAATGGACTCTGCTGTGCTCTAGAAGCTGAAGAACTAGGAGCTACAGGAGGTAGACGACGTCCTCTATTGGTGGCAGGGGTAGCCTGGATAGGTTGTATCACCTCCTCCTCCTGTTGCTCCTCCTTGTCAAAAAATTGGTAATCGTGATTTTTTCAAGTTATCGTGAGCGATTTTTTGTGAAAAAAATTTAAAAATCGGGTGATAATATCGCGATTTTAGCAACACTACAACATAGAATGCTACCAATGTCATAAAATGAGTCACTATAGAAGTGACTGTCTTGACAATCCAATGAATAAGAAAAGGAACAGGTACCAAGTTTATATTGTTGAAGAAGGATCTCCAAAGAAGAATAAAGCCGAAGAACTAGATATAAGGGACTTACACTACTAAGTCCTTTGCTCGAAGCTTTAGTTATTTCATTTTTTTATTTCTAATATTTGTAGGTTTAACATATTTTGGAAAAACATTTTTGAATTTTTTTTATAAGTTTATAGGTATCCCTCAAGGAGGGAGCCCTCACCAACTTCTAAAGATAAGTATCTTATTACCTTTTCATTTTTTAGTTTTCCTTATCTAGTTTTGCTTGCATTAAATACTAATCACATTTCTATTCATATTTTCCTTGTTTATGAAAAACTTGTTGAAGACTCAAGAAGGCCTTACAAAGACAAAGCATTGAAGTTACAAGGTTTGTTAAGAAACAAAAGGTATACCTTAGTCTATAAGATTTTACTCTCTTCATGATATTCATTCTTGATAAATTATTCTACATTATTAACATTATTGTGTCTAGCTCTCTTGAATCATAAAGATTCTTGATTGGGTGATTCATCGTTAGATAAATCTACCCTCCTCTGTCTTTGACTATTCTTGTGAAACCTTAGAAATGTTCTTTATAAAAACCTTAACTTAAGGGTATGTCAATAATAATGTGTGAATCCCTAGCCTACTTAGGGTTATTGGTGAAGTCCAAGAGAATGCTATTCTTGGTGTTTGATGCTTTGATGATGTCATGTTTGGGTTTTAGTATGGTTATGAAGATCCTAACTTGTTAGGGTTGAATGGTGATGTCTGAAATCCCAAATATTTGATGTATTGATAAATTAGGGTTTTCTATGTTTTGTATTAAAACCCTAGATCATTAGGGTTTGGTAAAGGTGTATAAGCAAGACCCTTATTAATGTCCTAGAAATAAAATCCTAGGTATATGTGTTTGTCCCAGTGTTGCGGCGGAGAGTACCCCCCCCCCTCGATCCCGCTCGTAATTCGCGCTCTGGGCGGGAGCAACTCGGGAGCGGGTCGGGAGCGCGCTCCATAAAAAAAATTTGCTCCCTACCTTTTAGGGAGCGTTTAGCCTTTTTTTTGCAATTTTTTTTTTGCAGTAATGTTCCAAATGCAAATTTTTTCAAAGAAAGAAATAAGTTTTGAGTGGGGCAGTTTAATGATCAAGCCTATGGCCCTAGTATTGATATGCGATTCATGGTAATGTTAAATTCTTAAAGTAAAAGTGACATTCTCCTTAATCTTCATTTTCATCCTTTTACTTAAATTTTTAACATTACCACGAAATGACTCATGACGTTTGAGAGTGGTTCCGACCTCATTGGATTTCATATGGAGAAAGTAGAATTTTAGATTTCATTCAAAATTCAGCAGACTTATCAGTTTTTCAGGATTTTAGGATTAGAGGATTGCAATGTTTCCATTGAATTTTGTCATGTATTATGGTATGGAACCTGTATTAAATCAAGAGCACCAATCCC
>APFE031044079.1:0-11453 GCA_000404065.3 Pinus taeda | reverse complement strand
GCTCGACGCTACAGAATGGTTGCTCGGCATCAGGGTATGTATTTCCATTTTCGTTTGTTCGCAGAACGGTCACAGTGGGGAGGAGATTTGTTTCAAGCTCTTGATTTGTACTGATTTTATCCATTTACTGGAGGAAAAAAATACCTGCTCACAATGTGAGATTTGCATTTCAATCCCCTGGTATTGGTGGTTTGGTAAAAATAATAGTCAGAGGATTTTCTACTGTTCATTTTGAATAGAAAATGAATCAACGGCTATGTGTAGGCTCAGCCAACATTAGTTTCTAGGGCAAGATGTTGGGATCGGGAATGGAAATGGAGAAGGTGCAGAACCCTCCATCTCCTCAGACAATGGTCAGCTTTCATCTCTGACCAAGAAATTCAAAGCAAGATCCTCCCGCAATGCCTCCCCTCGATGGCGTAATGATGACAAGGATGGCCATTACATATTTGAACTCGGAGAGAATTTGACCCCACGATGTAATGACATGTTCCTAGTATTGTTGGTAATCTTATTTTCGAGGGGTTTTGCCCATTGTTGATGACAAAATATTTTTCTACAATAGCCCTGCCCCCCATTTATCCTGCTAATTTGGCTAATTTCTCTTCTGCTATCCTTTTTACAGATAAAATTCTCAGTAAAATGGGCGAAGGTAAGAATCTAGGATATATAAGGTCTCTCAGTATTTTCTTAGATTTGTCCAATGAATTTATTTGATTGGAATATGGTCAACGTTTATAGGGACATTTGGCCAAGTTTTAGAATGCTGGGACCGAAAATCAGAGGACTTTGTAGCTATTAAAATCGTTCGAGGCCTACAAAAGTACCGGGAGGCAGCAATGATTGAAATTGATGTGCTGCGTGAAGTTGCCAAGCATGATAGAACTAGTACACGGTATGAAAGAATGAATATCTGTCGAGATATGCCATTTAGTTAATCACTCCACATTTTTTAATAGATATAGCCATTCTGAGTGATTATTTGCTTTAGACTCCTTAAGTTACAGTATCTCACTGGTCGGTTGATGTGCGTGACTTGTTTGATACAGTTGTGTGCAAATGCGCGACTGGTTTGACTATAGGAATCACACGTGTATCGTGAGTTCTCAGCAGAACTTAATTTTTTTTCCTTAGTGAATGTTAGGCATTTTAAATGGCCTCTCAAAGATCTTCTTTTGGTTGTTTCTAGAGAAGTTTTAAGTTTGTTGATGAATGTAAATTATCTTAACAGGTTTTTGAAAAACTTGGGCCAAGCTTATATGACTTTCTTCAGAAAAATAACTATCGCCCATTTCCCATTGATCTTGTTAAGGAGGTTGGCAGGCAACTTTTGCAGTCTGTAGCATGTTTGTAACTTCACTTATTTTTCCCTTATTAGAGAGCTTTATTGGCTGATCAGTAATATTATCATTTCGGAGTTGCATATATGATCTTTATTATTAATTAGGTCCTGAGAAAATGTCTATCCATTATAAGCGATATTCATTTGAGTTTAATAACAATCTGGATTGGCAGATATGCATGACTTGAAGCTCATTCACACAGATTTAAAGCCAAAAAATACACTTTTTGTTTCTTCAGACATTGTGAAGATTCCATATAAGGTAGTTCAGTGGCAAGAGAAACAATTTTTTCTTGGTTAACAGTTCTGGTTGTATTCTCAAAACATAATTACTTGATAATGGCTCATTCTTTGGTTCAACAAATTTACTCTCTGGTCTCTGTGTCTCTAATTCTATATTGGGTAAGCTTGGAAAGACATCCTAGTAGGATCTACCACTTGAGTGACATTCCAATTTTTTTTCCTTAGTGAATGTTAGGCATTTTAAATGGCCTCTCAAAGATCTTCTTTTGGTTGTTTCTAGAGAAGTTTTAAGTTTGTTGATGAATGTAAATTATCTTAACAGGTTTTTGAAAAACTTGGGCCAAGCTTATATGACTTTCTTCAGAAAAATAACTATCGCCCATTTCCCATTGATCTTGTTAAGGAGGTTGGCAGGCAACTTTTGCAGTCTGTAGCATGTTTGTAACTTCACTTATTTTTCCCTTACTAGAGAGCTTTATTGGTTGATCAGTAATATTATCATTTCGGAGTTGCATATATGATCTTTATTATTAATTAGGTCCTGAGAAAATGTCTATCCATTATAAGCGATATTCATTTGAGTTTAATAACAATCTGGATTGGCAGATATGCATGACTTGAAGCTCATTCACACAGATTTAAAGCCAGAAAATACACTTTTTGTTTCTTCAGACATTATGAAGATTCCATATAAGGTAGTTCAGTGGCAAGAGAAACAATTTTTTCCTGGTTAACAGTTCTGGTTGTATTCTCAAAACATAATTACTTGATAATGGCTCATTCTTTGGTTCAACACATTTACTCTCTGGTCTCTGTGTCTCTAATTCTATATTGGGTAAGCTTGGAAAGACGTCCTAGTAGGATCTACCACTTGAGTGACATTCCAAATTTTTTTCCTTAGTGAATGTTAGGCATTTTAAATGGCCTCTCAAAGATCTTCTTTTGGTTGTTTCTAGAGAAGTTTTAAGTTTGTTGATGAATGTAAATTATCTTAACAGGTTTTTGAAAAACTTGGGCCAAGCTTATATGACTTTCTTCAGAAAAATAACTATCGCCCATTTCCCATTGATCTTGTTAAGGAGGTTGGCAGGCAACTTTTGCAGTCTGTAGCATGTTTGTAACTTCACTTATTTTTCCCTTATTAGAGAGCTTTATTGGCTGATCAGTAATATTATCATTTCGGAGTTGCATATATGATCTTTATTATTAATTAGGTCCTGAGAAAATGTCTATCCATTATAAGCGATATTCATTTGAGTTTAATAACAATCTGGATTGGCAGATATGCATGACTTGAAGCTCATTCACACAGATTTAAAGCCAGAAAATACACTTTTTGTTTCTTCAGACATTGTGAAGATTCCATATAAGGTAGTTCAGTGGCAAGAGAAACAATTTTTTCTTGGTTAACAGTTTTGGTTGTATTCTCAAAACATAATTACTTGATAATGGCTCATTCTTTGGTTCAACACATTTACTCTCTGGTCTCTGTGTCTCTAATTCTATATTGGGTAAGCTTGGAAAGACGTCCTAGTAGGATCTACCACTTGAGTGACATTCCAAATTTTTTTCCTTAGTGAATGTTAGGCATTTTAAATGGCCTCTCAAAGATCTTCTTTTGGTTGTTTCTAGAGAAGTTTTAAGTTTGTTGATGAATGTAAATTATCTTAACAGGTTTTTGAAAAACTTGGGCCAAGCTTATATGACTTTCTTCAGAAAAATAACTATCGCCCATTTCCCATTGATCTTGTTAAGGAGGTTGGCAGGCAACTTTTGCAGTCTGTAGCATGTGTGTAACTTCACTTATTTTTCCCTTATTAGAGAGCTTTATTGGCTGATCAGTAATATTATCATTTCAGAGTTGCATATATGATCTTTATTATTAATTAGGTCCTGAGAAAATGTCTATCCATTATAAGCGATATTCATTTGAGTTTAATAACAATATGGATTGGTAGATATGCATGACTTGAAGCTCATTCACACAGATTTAAAGCCAGAAAATACACTTTTTGTTTCTTCAGACATTGTGAAGATTCCATATAAGGTAGTTCAGTGGCAAGAGAAACAATTTTTTCTTGGTTAACAGTTCTCGTTGTATTCTCAAAACATAATTACTTGATAATGGCTCAGTCTTTGGTTCAACACATTTACTCTCTGGTCTCTGTGTCTCTAATTCTATATTGGGTAAGCTTGGAAAGACGTCCTAGTAGGATCTACCGCTTGAGTGACATTCCAATGTTCAAATGAGCTATTAAATAGAACCTATATCCAATTGCATTGTAATTCTTGACAGGACTTGGATGGAGCTACCCTTCTGATATTTGGAGTGTAGGATGCATACTTGTGGAGCTTTGCTTGGTAATTTATCATACAATTTCATTTTTTGAAGATGATATTTAACCCATTGTAAATTAGAAATATATTTATCATAGTTGCATATTAAACATGCAGGGAAATACACTATTTCAAACCCATGAGAATTTGGAACATCTTGCCATGATGGAAAGGGTTTTGGGCCCATTGCCACATCGTATGATAAAGAAAACAGAGTGAGTTCCTTGATGTTTTTTAGTGAAATGGTGGCTCAGTTTGCTTTTCAGTTGTTGTAAAGGTCCTAAATGTCCTATGCTTAATGTAAACCATAACATTCAATGCCACCCTGTAAACACTCGCAAAAGTGCAAAATATTTTCGGCATGGAAAAAGGTTGCACTGGCCAGAAGGAGCATCTTCCAGAGATAGTATCCGAGCAGTTAGGAAGTTGAGCCCCCTAAGAGTATGCCTAACTATTTTATTTCATGTGCCTACACATCTTAGAATGGTCCCACGATATTTACATTGTCTTTGGATGGCTAACTGATGGCTAACTGTTTTCCATTTAAATATGCCTTTTTGCAGAATTTGATCATGGAGCATGTGGACCATTCAGCTGGTCTACTTATAGACTTGCTGCAAGGACTTCTCAAGTTTGAGCCTTCGGAACGTTTGAAAGCTTCAGAAGTTTTGAGTCGTCCATTCTTCTTAGAGGGTCCCAAATTTCATAAATATGGTGCATAGAAATCATGAGAATTCTGATTTGCTGCATGGGACAATGTTGGATTGTTATCAACTTCGTTGGTCTCGGGTGCCAGGCATCATCGGTCCCCAGGCTTCTGAACCAAGAGAACTTTGAGACATCCATTCTTCGAAGATAATGCTGTGTGCCTAACGATAATCCATTACAGCATAAATTTTGGGCTCTCCCTGCATGAGACAAATATGAGTGGGATTGACTTTGTTGGTCTCTGCCACAAAGGTCCCCAATCGAGTTAAAAGCGGATGGGATATGTACTGGGTTGGGACAATTTTTTGGGTGGCTATGTTCCGTTCTGGAGATTGGATCTGTGCGCAGGATTTTAAGGATTATGGCTCGGACACCTTATATGCAAAAGGAGCATCCTAATGGTACATTCAATTAAGAATCAAAATCAAGGTAAATGGGATATTCACTGTTTGGGACAAATTTTGGGTGCCTAATGGTACATTCAAATAGGAATCAAAAGCAATGTAAATGGGATATTCCCTGTTTGGGACAAATTTTGGGTGCTATGTTTCAGTGTGGAGATGGCTTTGTGCCTCGTGGCTCTTAGAAATTATTTAGCCAGATCTTCCCATCACAATAAACTTATTTGGTGTCTACTTTTACATTATAAAATACTGTAAAATAAGAACCGTTAGTGTCTACTTTTACATTATATTGAATGTTTAGTATTTTTCAACACAACTGCAAATTATTTCAAATAAAGCTAATTTTTTAATTCAAATCACAAATATGGTTAAAGTATAGTTAACATTTTGACTTATTCAAATTAAGATGGAAGGGTGCCATTGAATGAGGGAATATCCTAATTCTAAAGTTTGTTTTTTCTTTTGAGCTATTATCGTTAATTCCACCTGGTCAATGAGTAGAATTACGGTTGAAATTTAAAGGTTTCTTTTATGTTTTATTTTCGTAGTAAGTATATAATGTTTAGTATCAATTTTCAGAACAAAGCATGATAAACTGCATCTGAGTTGCTGCTCCTTGAATGTGGACAATCTATGTTTACAATTTTTTCAGAAGGAAATCCACTGATTCATCGTCTAAGTCAGTTGAAAAGCAGCAAAATATAGACATTGTCCAAGAAATCTTTGAGGAGGGGTCAGCAAAGCTCGCTGAAAGGTAGATAGACATTTCTAGCTTAGCATCCTTGCAGTAGATTATGTTTTGTAAACGCAGACTTATCATTGGATTTAGAACAAAGCATGATAAACTGCATCTGAGTTGCTGCTCCTTGAATGTGGGCAATCTATGTTTACAATTTTTTATTAAAATTAGATAATTGTGTTGCAAATTTGAATTGTGGTTATGCATGGGTAATGCTTGCTTATATTTTGGCATTTTTGAATTTTCAATTTTTCAATCTGTTTTTTTTTTAAATAATCTTTTTCCTGTTAACAGATTTAGTTTATACTCAGTTCAGCCTTAGTAAAAGCATTAATCTATTTCTTATGTGTTTTTTGGGGTGTTAGGGTGCATATCAACTAAATCATGGGAGTCTCCTGCCAAAGGAGAAACCTTTGATGTTCAAGATTGTCCTTGAGCACCCCTTAACTATTATCTTAAGTTGGACAAGACTGTAAAGAATCAAACTCGCATAAAAGAGAAAATGCATCTCCTTACTCTAGGATGGAGATTTGAGTTCAATTCTGGGTGTCACGATGTTCATTATATCTCCTGGTCAGAATTACTATTCTCTTTTACAAGCATGTTTGGCATGGAAGAAGCAACAAAAGATTCATAGAGTAATAGATGGAGGTGACCAGTGTCACAAACTCGAACACAATTCAAAACATACAAATAGTTTACTCTCTGGATGAGGTAAATATCGAAAATCCTCTCAGCATTTTTGTATAGGGTGACACAGACATCTTTTCCCTCTCCTCTTCATCCAGATCTTCCTGGGATTTTGGCAATTCATCTAGTTGAATGAAAGGATGTTCTTTTGGTGAATTGGTATCACTAACTGGAGAACTAGATGAAGTCATTGGGATTTGTTCTTTGCTCTTAGCCTCATTTTGCAGCTTTGGCATTTTTGCAATTGTGCTTACAATGAGAGATTTCACACCCCCTGATTGTCTCACTAAGTTTTCCGTTCGTTCCAAGGGCTGACAGTCAGAGATTCCATCCTCTGAAGATGAAACATTACACAGCTACTCAGATTCCTCCTGCAAATTTTAAATTTTATATCCTCGTTAAACACATTAGAATGTGTATCTAGCTCATAAGGCTAGCATTCGAGATCTCTTTTGCATCTGTGCTATATTTCAACAATTTTCAACCAAGCAAAATATATAAAAGTGGATACAAGCTCTTCATTTGTTGATCATAATTCTTGCATCACTATAAAAATTGGGAAAGTTCACCAACTATTTAGGAAAGCGTGTAGTTCCTTAATGCTTTTCAACTATTCTGATATAATAATCACTTCTTACATCTGGCCTCTTACTCTTACATGCTAAATAGAACAAATATCAATGTTTATGAAAATCAAACCTTCATCTTCTCAAATTCAAAAAATGTCACCAGCAACTGAATGATTCCTCGCCTTCTAGAGTTGAACATCGCTCTGCAGAGAAAATTTAAGTTGCCTTAACTGGACTTGGATATATCAACCATAAAAAGAAATCAAGAATATGCTCATCTCAGAAATTGTAGAAGATTCAAGTACAAGAAGTTTGCACAATCTCGAGGTAATCCACAATCCACAATCCCTAAATGGAAATGGAAACTAACTTAAGGACAGTCTGTGGACACCAAAATCTAATTTTTCAAATTAAGAATTCCCCCAAAAACCAAAAATTAAACAAAGTGTTGATTAAGAAGAGTGACTTCAATCATATGGTAGCATGGATAGCTAATTCACATACTGAATACTCATAATTAAAATATGAGGCATGAGTGTTCGGTTTTTATTATCCAGTGAAGAACAAACAATGAAACCAGAATAATTTACTCACAATATGCTCTACTCCATTCCTGGTGGAGCACACATCACATTTAGAAAAATGTATCGTACATATAATATTTACATTAGCCATAAACAGTGAAGGCTCTTAGAAAACTGCAGTCAACTACTTTCTTCCTCCCAAAGAACACTGGGAATATATAGGAAACAGAGTGGACCGAGATCATAATGAAATGAAAGTAGAGCCCTACTTATTGTATCTTACAAATGATCTACTGGAGGTGACCAGTGTCACAAACTCGAACACGATTCAAAACATACAAATAGTTTCACTCTCTGGATGAGGTAAATATCGAAAATCGTCTCAGCATTTTTGTATAGGGTGAATCAGGGATCTTTTCCCTCTCCTCTTCATCCAGATCTTCCTGGGAGTTTGGCAATATAGAATGGTGTTTCCTTCCTTTTGGGATTTGGTATGTTATTTATACTGAGGTAAGAGAAGTCCAAAGGAGGTCTTTCTCTGTTATGGCCTTGTATATCTTTGTCTCAGCTACGAAGGATTAAATCCTTGCTTTTCCACGTGATGTACTGAAATAAAAACTAGCTGTAAAGAATATTGTAGAATGCATTTTGTTGCAAGTTTGTCATGCTAATAATTGAGTATTTGACATTGCAGGCTGGGCTCGGAATATACGATGCAGACAGTATCAGGATTGTTCGCCTGTGCTGTCTGTCAAACTGACCTCACACCTAGTGAGGGCATTTCTGTGCATGCTGGATCCTTTTTTTCAAGAAATATGCGCTCTTGGGAAGGCTCCTTTCTATGTTCAGGCTGTAAATTGAAGAAAGATGCAATGGAAGGCAAGCGATCATCAAGAGTGACAACAACATAAATATCATTCGGGTTAGGCTGAATGCACATCCTATGACCATCTCATGTGATCTCAACTTCCAGACTTTGGAGGCACAATTCTGGTTTTGTTGTAAATTGGTTGAGTATAAACTAATGCACTCCATTCCACATGACTTTCGATGGAGATGGTAGATGGAGATGGTAGTGATGAGAAAAAAGATAAATTGCTAGAACAATTGGGTTATTATTAATAATTGTGTTAAGAGTTAACTTTTTAAACTATAAACTGACTTTAGTATCCAATTATTTTAATCGACCCGATTGATTTGATTATAATTTTTACCTCAACAAAAGTTGGAAGTAGATATTAACATGGGAGAACATTGTGATGAAAGTGATTAATGCAATATTTGTATAATGGCTATCATTCATTTAATAATGAGGTTGGTTTCAATGTCAAAAGTGTGCCCAAAGTAAAGTAAAATATAAAAATAAAAGTTATATCTTTTCTGAAAGTATTTTACTTTGAAAATTATAAAAAAGTTAATATAATTATTGTACACACTGTCATGGGTTTTAATTTTTAAATTTCTGGTCAACAATGAATTAATAAACATATACCAAATCTTAAACATATACCAATTAAACTTTTAAGTCACCTTTTAAAGGTGCAATTAAGTTGAGCTTACATCTTGTTATTCAATTGATGGACACTGAATATTAAATATAAGATAAATATATACGAGTAGCATGTGAGTGTCAGTGTTATAAATAATATTCTTTTTATTATTAATAAAAATATAGATAGTTAGTTTCATTTTGAAGGGTTATAAATATGAGTTATAAATACAAGACTTAAAAGGTTGTAAATATTTAATGGGTTGTAAATGAGTTATTAATTGTTTTTACTCAAAACCTGATAAATAGCAATTTCTTTTTAATTGAGTGACTCATATTCATGTTTCTTTATGTTGAAGGTAAACCCACTAAAGTGGAAAAAATTGTGATGCCAATAATTGGAGGGATTGTCATCATGGAAATTTAATATTCCAAGAGGAGGTAGTAAATTATTCTAAATAAATTAGCAATGCAACAACATAACTGTTTGCAACAAATTTAGAGATCCACCTTGTTGAGTAATGCACACACTACATGGATAATGGATTTCTGCACTTTATGCCTTACGACGTTTTCTTTGCAACATCTGGTGCAAATGCTAGTTATTTTAAATTTTTATTATATATATATCTATACTATATCTATATCTATATCTATATCTATATCATATATATATATATTATATAATAATATATATAATATATACTATTTATAATATATATTATAAATATTATATATATATATATATATATATATTAATTTAAGTATATATAGGTAAAAAACAAACTTAATATTTTAAAATTTTAAATTTTTAATTGTTTATTTAATTGCTAAATTGTTTAATTATATTAATTATAGATCGATTTCAATATCAAAGTAATTATTTTTCTTTTATTCATTAAGTTAAAATTTTTAGTATATAACTAATACTTAAACTAAATGCTATTAAAATATCTCATACTATATAAACAACCCACCAAAGAGGATCAAAGAACAAAGGCAAAAGAGAGAAGGTTAAAGGATAACAAGGGGAAACTAACTTATAAGAAAACTAGAACAAGCTATAAAAGGAGGGAGGGGAGGAAGTGAAGAACATGACTACGAAGTGAGGGCTGGGATCTAGCAACTACTGATCTTCCAGCCGTCTTCTCTATTGAGATTGCTCCGCCTTTTTTCAATCTCAAGGGCTTCCCTAAATTTTCGGTGATGGATTGTGAAACTCTAGCAATAACACTGGCCTCCTTGATACAAACATGATGTTTGGTTTTTTCTGCATGCTCTGCTAAAGCGGAAGACTTGGTTCTCCTATGTTTAAGGTTAGTTGTGTGCTCACTAATCCTCTGATTAATGGAGCGTTCAGTCTCACCAATATAGGGGGTCCCACAGGAACAAGGAATAACATATACCTCCTTCATGTCCTTAGGGTCGATAGGATCCTTCATAGATCTGAGGGACTTACGAATGCTGTTAAGGGGTCTAAAGGTCGAGGGAACATTATGTTTCTTAAGAATCCTTGCAATCTTATCAGTGGTCCCCTGCACAAATGGAAGATGGACACCTAGGACCCGCTCTTTAGGTTCTCTTTTAGTTAACGTATTTTTGGCAACTTTGAGGAAATCCTTCTGACCCAGGTATCTACCGTAACCATTTTCAACAAAGACATTAAGGAGATGGGATTTTTTTTCTCAAAGCTCTTTTCATCAGAGATCCTTAGGGCACGATGGTTTTTTTTTAAGGTTTATTATCATTTTCTTGTGTTTTTTAAATGTTTTTCATTTAATTTTAGTAGTTTTAAATTTTGTTTATAAATTATTTGTAACGTTTTAATTTTTTTGTTAATTTTCTAGGTTTTCTTTTAAATCTAGTTTCTTCTTTATTTTTTTTTATTTTTTTTAGTTTTTGTGTATTTTTATTTACTTAATTTTATAAATTTTGTTTTTTTTGTTTTTGTTTTCCCAATTTTTTTAATCATGATAATTTTTCTTTTTCCATATATATAATAAATATATATAATATATATAATATTATATATATATATATATATATAATTATATATATAGTATAAGAATATATATTGCATTTTTTTCAAGTAATCAACATTTAAAAAAGGAGAAATAAAACAACTAGAAAATTTGTTAAGTAATCATAATTTAAAAAACAATTTGACATAAAAAAATTTAAAGTGTAAAAAAATGTAACATTTAAAAAAAAATATCCACACTTAATACATTAGAAAATTTAAACAGTAAAAAATAAGGCCTCTAAAAAAAAGGGTTGATGATGCATCAACATGTTTCAAAATCAGCATGAAAATCACTAACATTTAAAAAAAATTATTTATATTTAATAGATAAGTAAATTTAAAGTGTCAAAAATATGCTCTGAAAAAAGTGTATTTTGCATCACCA
>APFE031044074.1:0-23680 GCA_000404065.3 Pinus taeda | reverse complement strand
ATAGTTCCTGCTTCCACTTGGAGAATGATGATCTCTTACTCATCCCTGGTCGAAAATGGAGAGGCAAGTGTCAGAGGGGAAGCTTCTGGAAGATTCCATGATCTTCCACCTCGCATTTTTGTCCATGTCATTTGTCCATTCCCGAACATCGCACCCTACAGAGGAGAAAATCAGTATGCATCGCACCCTATACATTGGGAAGGTGATATGCATCGCACCCTCTACATTGAGCTTTCAGTATGGTCCAGTTTTGACCATTTATGAGCAGTTTTCAGTGGAGAACTTCTGGGAGATGATGTAATTAGTTGCCCTTGTTCCTTTAAGCAGTGAAGCAACACTTTTAGGGACTTAGGAGCCCTCAGTTTATGGACATTTATGATTGGGGTTGAAGTGCCCAAAAATGTCTATAACAGGTATGTCTTGCAGCGTATCTCATCTGAGAGTGTTTCGATGTGTAGCTTATGCACATGTGCCTAAAGAGCGAACAGGAAAATTGGACAGTAAAAGTGAAAAATTCATATTTACTGATTATAGTGAGCAATCAAAAGCTTACAAATTATATATCTCTGTCACAAACAAGACCATAATTAACAAAGATGTTGTGTTCAAAGAATAAGAGTCATGGAATGGAACTATAGACAAAACAGTTGATGCACAAGTGTCGCTGGTGGAAGAAGATGATGCAGCAGAAAAGGAGGAGCAAAAATCACAGGTGAAGACACCAAACAAAGACACACCAGAAAGGATTCCAAGATTTTTAGAGCAGCATGGATCTTCAAGCAGATCAATAGATTGATATTCTCCCAGCAATCAATTAGGTGATGACTTAAGAAATGGTAAGAAAAAGATGAGAAGTTTGAAAGATATTTATGATGATTTAGATGTTAGTTCAAATTTTGCATTGTTGTCATTCCAACCTTCTTCACTTGAAGGAGCAATCATAGATGAAAATTGGGTGCAAGCCATGGATGAAGAAATTGAAGCTATTGAAAAGAATGATACATGAGATTTGGTTGATTTACCAAAGACAAAAATCTCATTGGTGTAAAGTGGGTGTACAAGACAAAGTTGAATGAAAAGGTGAAATTAACAGATTTAAAGTAAGACTTGTAGCAAAAGGATTCTCGTAGCAACTAAGAATAGATTTTGGAGAAACATTTGCTCTGGTAGCTAGATTGGATATTGTAAGAGTGGTTCTAGCCACAACAATTCAGAACAAGTGGAAACTATATCAAATGCATGTGAAATCAGCCTTCTTGAATGGAATTCTAGAAGAAGAAATTTATTTGTAGCAGCCTCCAAGATATGAAGTTGAAAGTAATGAAGAGAAAGTTACAGGTTGAAGAAAGCACTCTATGGACTGAAGCAAGTGCCTGGAGCTTGGTATAGCATAATCAACAACTACATGATTAAGAATGGATTTTGTCGAAGCAACATTGAGCCTACCTTATACACAAAGGTAAATCGAGTATGGACAAATTTTGATTGTTTGCTTATATGTTGATGACATGATTTTTGCAGATGATTTTGAGATAGATGAATTTAAAGTAGCCATGATGAAAGAATTTGAGATGATGGTTCTTGGTCTCATGAAATATTTTCTTGGGATAGAAGTTGACCAATCTGAAAAAATAAATTTTATTTGTTAAAATAAATATGCCAAATATTTGTTGAAAAGATTCAAGATGGAAAATTGCAAACCTGTACCTACACCAGTTGCAACATGTACAAAGTTAAGCAAGGATGGAGGATCAGATGTCAATCCAACTCTATTCAAAATATTGGTTGGCAACCTCATGTCTCTCACAATTACAAGACCAGATATTATGCAAGGAGTGAGTTTGATTTCTAGATTTATGGAGACTCCAAAAGACACACATTGGAGTGCACGAAAAAGAATTATGAGATACATAGAAGGAACTAGAGATTGTGGCATAATGTATGCAAGAATAGAAAATAAAGATTTGATTGGATACACAGACAATGATTTTGCAGGTGGTTTGAATGATAGGAAGAGCACTTCTGGTTTTGTGTTCCATCTTGGTTTAGGTGCGATTTCATGGGCATCTAAGAAGCAGCCCATTGTGAAACTTTTAAGGTTGTTGACTTATGCACTGTATTGGATTCGCTACTCCTTTCTTTGAGCTATTATGTTCTCTAGCCTCTGGTGTGCCTCTTTTACTGTCGCAGTGGTTAATTCTATTCACTCAAAAAGTTATGATTTGTAAAAATTTGAACTCAGATCAAGAAGAAACTATATATATATATATATATATATATATATATATATATATTATATATATATAATATATTGCCATAGTAAAGTTTTCTTGTTTATGAATTTTTTGTGTAAATTCCCATAAAAAAAATATTTTCTAATTGTTCCTAACAGAGTAGTAAAAAATGTGATCTTAAAGTGCCACGATGTGACTGTGTATCAATTAAAAAACATGAAATAGATATCGTTAGTGACCCAAATGATAAGCATGTTCTATGTTTTCAGTAAAATTAAAAAGATATTGAAGGGTAGCTTGAAAGAGACCTTAGATGAAGGAAATCAAAGCAACAACATTTTGTGGCAAAGGATTACTCTATTAGAGTACACATAGCTAGTAATATTGATTATAGAGTCTGAGTTGGTTAGAGAATTACATCAACCTCTGAAACAGCAATGGCCAAAACCTGCACACAAGTAAAACATATATAAATCCACTCTTCACTTCACTACTTTGTGAATTGTGACAAAGCAAAATCTTACATCATCTAGAGCTGAAGACTGTTTAGATACTATTAAGTTGAGCTTCTCAAAACTTGACAGGGACGTTTCATCAAATGCATGGGCTAGATTATGCATATCTTTGATGCTAGAACTGTATGTTCTCTTCAATTTCCCCACTCTCTCTGTTAGTCCTTCTGTAACCTTCAGCGGTATGTTATAAAATGACATTGTAAATGACGACTGCTTATCTTAACAAGGAAATGGAGCCAAAACCAAAAGTCAAATTCTTGTTTATAGTGTTGTGTTAACTGCTTTTTAATAGAAACAAAAAGTTGCAATTGTTCTTCCATACTTCTTAGCTGTTGTTGCTGTCGTGAGACAGAATCTGAAACCGATCTATGTAGCATATGTGTTTTCAAAGTCTGGAGTATCCTCAAAAGGGAATGGCCATAATAATCAGAAATAACAAAGTCCCATGGGATGACCATCCATTTATGAAGCATATAGAGGGAATTATTAATATTCAGTTATCGATTTTCACCATGCATTTATAAAGCATATGGATTTTAACAATGCATTTATGAAGCATATAGGTGGATTTATTGTTTTTGAAGCTATGGGTTTGGCATTATGGACAGATTCATTACCTTACATCAAACAGCTTTGAGAGGTTTTATTCTTTTAAGTTTATGAAAAGTTGACATTACCTTATCTTAAATATTGCACCCTAGATGCAATCAGTTTTTTCCTTTCATGGTATTACCAGTATGTAAGGGTAACACATGAAATCTCTCAACCAAAAAGAAGTCGGATTTCTTTTTTGGGTAAGAATTTGGCGACTATTTTTTTTCAGAAAAAACTGATCATATAGGTGTTTGAATGGTTTTTTTTATGGTGGAAATGGATTCCGAACCATCAAAAACCACCTGGACACCCAAAATCCTAAAGTTCGATAGCTATAATCCAGCTTTCCCAAAATTTCTATTGGATTTTGAAAAAAATCATGACTACTCTAAAAGAAACAGGTTGATTATGGAAAACCAATGAAAAGACTTTTTACAAACAAATATATTTATAAAGAAAAGGCAAGTGCACACACAACCACAAACCTAAAACAAGAAGGTATGTAGTAGATGGCCAAGAACCAAGCACATCAACAACCATTCAAAACACTCATATTCAGTAGTCATATAAACATCTCTTAAAACTTTCATCGTATAAGTCTCCAAAATTTAAAGATTTCTTCTGAACCACATTTGAGAATGTTCTTGAAAAAAAAAAAATTGTTGGTCCAGAAACTCTACATACCATAGTGAACCATGAAAGCAATAACACTCACCTCAACTATTCCAATTGTTACATTTATTTTTTTAAGGTTAGAAGAACATTACATATTACATATTTTCACATTGTTCAACCAAAAAAGATTTAGAAACAAAATCCTCCTTCACAACCATTGACTGAACAAAAAAGATTTAGAAACATTGGTGGGAAATTTCCCATTCCAAAATATTGTATGAGATAATTTAATTAGGCCAAAATTACTTAAATGCAAAAACATTTATATTAATAAATTTCCATACTATGCATGAAATATTTTAACTCTTATGAATTGTAACCTTTTAGTTGGGTTAGCATACATGTTCAAGGAAATATTCTAGCAAGATTGTGCAATCACATTCCTCAATCTATTCACTAAAAAACGTGGAGGGTAAAACCTAAACATGGATTTACTGATAAGGAGTAAAAACTTAAAGACAAAAGTCATGACCTTGCTGATAATGGTATGATGGCTGTGTGTGAGAATACCTAATCCAGATTCCAAACATAAAATATGTACTGTTTAGCAAAAGTGGGCACATATCAATTAAGCTAGTCCAACTCAAATATACATGTTTGATAAGATAGAAATTTTATATCAATTACACAAACGATCAAATAAGGTCAATGGGACTCAAAGGTACATCAAGCTACAATGACCATGTGGGAGCGATTAGGCATCTCCTAGAAGGGTAAATTACAGAGGTGAGTTGGACACCCTGAATTTCTATGTCGTCCATCTCCTTTATGACTGATTAAATATTGTACAAAACAAAATCCTGTTGAATAACAGAGATATTTATGTTTATTTTGATTCTTGTCTACCAAAGAATATCTATACAAGTAAAAGCCAGGCCCCTGCATGAATTGGTGGAAAACTAGCAACTGCTTCACTAGTGTGCTGAAGTGATTGAATTGCCAGTCTCAGGCAAGAGAATTGTTTGAGCAGTTCTTGAAGAGTCCCATCCGTGAAGGATTCTAAGAAGAGAATGAGCTTTCTTTTTTTCTTTAAGAGTACCAAATGTGAGAAGATTATATAGAGAAGGCATTAATGATGGCAATCTCAACAAACTATTTACAATTTTGTCACTTCCACTGCAACACAATGATAGCAAAAAATAAATAAAATTGTCCTTGCATTTAGCTGAAGATGAACCCAATATTAAATGGTTGACTATTAGAGGGATTGACTATTAGAGGGATCTGGGAAAACTATTGGGATGAAATCGAAGGTGGAGACGGGAAGAGTGACTGGGTGATTGAGAAATAAGTGTTATTAAGAATAAATTTCTTATAAACATAGTAAAGAAACCTTTCATCACTGATCAACAAGCAACGAACAAATCACATAGCATATCAATATCTCTCCAGAAACAAAGATCTGAGAACAATTGTTATAATGCCTAAATATTAACACACTAAAGAAGACAAAGGAAAAGCAGAGATTTTTCAATTTTAATCTGCATTACTCTGGCCTAATAAATTGATAGAAATTCAATGATCTTTCACCATTCACACACTCTTCCCTAGGTCATTGAGACCTCAATGATTGAAATTGTAAAGCTTGATGCGCAAAACCATAGGTAGGTTCGCCCACTTAATATGGGGTCCAAAACAAATTCTTGAGTTTCTGCCCTAGATCCCATATAGGGGGTTGATACCCCAAAGGGGGGCTGCCACCCCACCTACTGTGCTCCTCACAACAGAAGGGGGGTGCCAATAACACACACAAGGCAACCCACATGGAGTTGTTTTTGAGTTTGATAGAACCATGAACCCTCAAAACAAAACTTGGTTACATGATTAATACAACTTAGAGAAGAAAAAGCATAGCCAAATGGAATTTGCAGATCTTGGACCACTTGACGCAGTTATGGCTGGAACAACAGAGTAGTCTTTATTTGGTTATTGATTTCTTTAACAGAGATCTGATGGAACCCACATGGAGTTGTTTGTGAGTTTTATAGAACCATGAACCCTCAAAAGAAAACTTAGTTACATGGTTAACACAACTTAGAGAAGAAAAAACATACCCAAATGGAATTTGCAGATCTTGGACTACTTGAAGCAGTTACGGCTGAGGCAACAGAGTAGTCTTTATTTGGTTATTGATTTATTTAACAGAGATCCGATGGAGAGGACTCAACTTTTTCTAAGGGATTTTATCACCTCTTATCTATTAATATGTTTTATATAAGTGATCTGTGGCATCTAATAATATGTTCTATATAAGTAATTTGTAGCATTATTAGAAATTCAATCACAGTTAACAATGGCCATGACCCTTTGCATTCATAAGATTAGATCATCAGCTTTTTCAAATAAAGCATAGTTTGCCAACAAGTTACTGATTTTTTAAGACTAAGTACTTGTTTGTTATTATAAGATACCAAAATATTGAAGTTCAAACCAGTAACTACCAATTTATTCTCAAAAGAATTCATGTGCTCAAAATCTATGAATCTATACAGTAATGTACAAACAAGTTAATTAAGAAACCAGTAATTACCAATTTATTCTCAAAAGACTTCATGCGCTCAATGTAAGGACTCTGGACACCACATATCTCCACAATGGTATGATATTGTCCACTTTGGGTCTAAGCCCTCATGGATTTGCTTTGGAGATATTTGTCCATCCTTATATACCCATGATCCTCCCCACTTCTAGTCAATATGGGACTTTGGTCATATACCCAACAATCCTCCCCTCGAACAAAGGACCATCGACCCTCCCCTCAAACGATTATCCATCCTTCCACTCTCTACCAACCAAGATTCTCCGCTCCAATGCGTTGGAAGCACACGTCTTACATGGAACACCACCTGCCTCGAGAGCTTTCTCTATCCCAGGTTAACTCCTCTTCACCGTGTTGGGACTAGGACACGTCCATGAAGAATCCGAAGCACACCGCCTGTCTAACCGAGCTCATCCACGGATCCCATCATGATATTACCGGGGCCCACCACCTTCGTTCGGTCCACTTGGCTAACTTCGGGGCATGGCTCTGATACCACTTGTAAGGACTCTGGACACCACATATCTCCACAATGGTATGTTATTGTCCACTTTGGGCCTAAGCTCTCATGGATTTGCTTTTGGACTTACCCCAAAAGGCCTCATACCAATGGAGATATTTGTCCATCCTTATATACCCATGATCCTCCCCACTTCTAGTCAATGTGGGACTTTGGTCATATACCCAACACTCAAAATGTATGAATATATATAGTAATGTACAAACAAGTTAATTGAGAAAACATGGAACATCCTCGACTACCACAACAACCCTAAATTCTAAGAACATAATACTTGTACATCAAATACAATCTTAGAAGCAATCCTCTGTTCTGTTCAAATTTAGGCAATTCACCAGCATAAGTTACTGAATTAAAAGCGTTGAAGTAGCCAAGATGAGGCATCATCAACTTTTTCAATCATCAAGCCAATCCAAATTAAAACGTTCTTCGATGACCTCAACTGTGAGATTAGGCATGGTAGAGGCTTTGATAGCCAGCCACTGTCATTCAGTGCTCTCATCACAGATTACACATCTGAGAGATCTTAGTTTGGCTAATGCTTTAGGCATCTTCTTCAGTCTAGAGCACTCCCTCATATCCAACATCTTTAAGTTTGATCGCTGATCAAATTCCATGGGAAGGTCCTTCAAAGACCTGCATAATGAAATATCAACAAATTCGAGTTGCTGAAGTGCATAAATGGAAGGAGGAAGCATTGACAAACTTGGGCATATGACAATCTCAGCACCCTAAGTGACCCTAACCTCCCAAAGTCATCAGGTAACTTTCGGATAAGATGACAATTAGTGACAGATCAATTCTGGAGGTAAGTTAAATTGCATATGTTTCCAGGAAGTTCCTCCAAATCACTGCAATGGTCAAAGTTAATTTCTTGAAATTTTGGAGAATTTGGAAAGTCATGTCCCTTATCCAATAAAGTCATATTCCTCAAACCCTCACATAGGCATACAGACAACTTTTCCAAGCTCTTTGAGGATCTACAATACTTATAAAGAGGAGACACAATCAACCTCCCAAGTAGTACAGACTTTATTTGAGGAAATGCAGGGAAGCTCGGCAGTCCATGAAGTGTTGAACGCTTAGAACTATAATTGTATATTATAGCAACCTTCAGTTTTGGCATGGTATGTAAAAATGTTGGAAGACAGTAACGACTGGCAGCGAAAAACAATGTCAATACTTCCACCTCAGGAAAGTTTAATTGACACCAATTTTGCTCTTCCATTGGACCTATAGTTCCCAGAAATGTAAAAGTTAGTATGCTATGCTGATAAAAAATGTTTATCTAACATCTTGATAAATTTGGAACATAAGTAGATTGATCAAAAAATGATTCAATGTGTAGGCAGTTAAAGAAAACAAGTTTCAGTAGTGACCTGTATGAATTGAAACAAATTGAGCCTTAGATGCCTGATCTTTGAGTGTTAGCCATTTTGTGGTAATATTATCCTCCTTGCTAGGCATAAAAAGCCTCTTATAATTAATGGTACTATCATGGTTGGCCAAACAGAAGACTAAATCTCGCATCACATCATGTTGAGAAAAAGAGAGCTCGGAGGCACAACCAAATGAGATGGCCCGAGACCTGACACATCAAAAACTTATATTAACTAAGAGGAGTGAACTCAAAAGCCTCTTATCTCTGTTGGTCAACACGGTGATCCTACCTTCCTAATTTCTAATAAATCATGTAAAAAAAATTAAGCCTAAAATTGTTGATATAGTTAATTTTTCTCATATGTTTTTGCCTCAAATTTTCTGCAAAGTTCATGCTCTATCAAAGGCAACAGAGTAGTCTTTATTTGGTTATTTATTTATTTAACAGAGATCCGATGGAGAGGACTTCAGCTTTTTTTGAGGGATTTTATCACCTTTGATCTATTAATATGTTTTATATAAGTGATCTGTAGCATCTAATAATATGTTCTATATAAGTAATATGTAGCATTATTAGAAATTCAATCACAGTTAATAGTGGCCATGACCCTTTGCATTCATAAGATTAGATCATCAGCTTTTTCAAATAAAGCATAGTTCGCCAACAAGTTACATATTTGTTAAGACTAAGTAATTGTTTGTTATTATAAGACACCAAAATATTGAAGTTCAAACCAGTAACTACCAATTTATTCTCAAAAGACTTCATGCGCTCAAAATGTATAAATATATACAGTAATGTACAAACAAGATAATTGAGAAACCAGTAACTACCAATTTATTCTCAAAAGACTTCATGCGCTCAAAATGTATGAAAATATATAGTAATGTACAAACAAGTTAATTGAGAAAACATGGAACATCCTCGACTACCACAACAACCCTAAATTCTAAGAACATAATACCTGTACATCAAATACAATCTTAGAAGCAATCCTCTGTTCTGTTCAAATTTAGGAAATTCACCAGCATAAGTTACTGAATTAAAAGCGTTGAAGCAGCCAAGATGAGGCATCATGAACTTTTTTAATCATCAAGCCAATCCAAATTAAAACGTTCTTCGATGACCTCAAATATGAGATTAGGCATGGTAGAGGCTTTGATAGCCAGCCACTGTCATCCAGTGCTCTCATCACAGATTACACATCTGAGAGATCTTAGTTTGGCTAATGCTTTAGGCAGCTTCTTCAGTCTAGAGCACTCCCTCATATTCAGAATCTTTAAGTTTAATAGCTGATCAAATTCCATGGGAAGGTCCTTCAAAAACCTGCATAATGAAATATCAACAAATTCAAGTTGCTGAAGTGCATAAATGGAAGGAGGAAGCATTGACAAACTTGGGCATGCAGACAATCTCAGCACCCTAAGTGACCTTAACCTCCCAAAGTCATCAGGTAACTTTTGTTTAAGATGACAATTAGTGACAGATAACTTCTGGAGGTAAGTTAAATTGCATATGTTTCCAGACAGTTCCTCCAAATCACTGCAGTGGTCAAAGTTAATTTCTTAAAATTTTGGAGACTTTGGAAAGTCATGTCCCTTATCCAATAAAGTCATATTCCCCAAACCCTCACATAGGCATACAAACAACTTTTCCAAGCTCTCTAAGGATCTACAATACTCATGAAGAGGAGACACAATCAACCTCCCAAGTAGTACAAATTTTATTTGAGGAAATGCAGGGAAGCTCGGCAGCCCATGAAGTGTTGAATGCTTAGAACTACAATTGTATATTATAGCAACCTTCAGTTTTGGCATGGTATGTAAAAATGTTGGAAGACAATAATGACTGGCAGCGAAAAACAAAGTCAATACTTCCACCTCAGGAAAGTTTATTTAACACCAATTTTGCTCTTCCATTGGACCTACAGTTCCCAGAAATGTAAAATTTAATATGCTATGCTGATAAAAAATGCTTATCTAACATCTTGATAAATTTGGAACATAAGTAGATTGATCAAAAAATGATTCAATGTGTAACACCAATTTTGCTCTTCCATTGGACCTACAGTTCCCAGAAATGTAAAATTTAGTATGCTATGCTGATTAAAAATGCTTATCTAACATCTTGATAAATTTGGAACATAAGTAGATTGATCAAAAAATGATTCAATGTGTAGGTAGTTAAAGAAAACAAGTTTCAGTAGTGACATGTATGAATTGAAATAAATTGAGCCTTAGATGCCTGATCTTTGAGTGTTAGCCATTTTGTGGGAATATTATCCTCCTTGCTAGGCATAAAAAGCCTCTTACAATGAATGGTACTATCCTGGTGATGGAAGGCTAAATCTCGCATCACATCATGTTGAGAAAAAGAGAGCTCGGAGGCACAGCCAAATGAGATGTCCCGACACCTCACACATGAAAAACTTATATTAACTAAGAGGAGTGAACTCGAAAGCCTCTTATCTCTGTTGGTTAACACGCTTATCCTACCTTCCTAATTTGTAATAAATCATGTAAAAAATATTAAGCCTAAAATTGCTAATATAGTTAATTTTTCTCATATGTTTTTGCCTCAAATTTTCTGCGAAATTCATGCTCTATCAAAGGATGCCACAAGCACAATAAATTAAGTACAGATACAAATATGAACAAGGCAAAACAATCAAACAGGTTTATGAAAGATAGCAAATCTAAACAAGCTCCTTACCCTGCGTAGCTTGTGAGATTTAGTAGATTACGACTTGCAAGTTCTAACAAGAGCACAAAAGCATCTTGCCATTCCATCCCACGGGTGTAAACCCAAATGTCCAACAATGCATCCGCGCTGAACTTTTTACCTTTTGGAAATGCCCCCAAGTCCAAAAAGCACTGCTTTGACTCATCATCTAGGACATCTATGCTTGTTTCCGAGCAATGAAAAAGCTCATCTCTGTGATATTCTGATATTGATTGTCCTCTGGAAAGTTTTTTCTTGGTATTTTCCCAAACGGGCCGGGGCTGACCGCGCAAAGAGCTTGCAATAACCTTGAGGGCAAGTGGTGGTCTTGAAAAACTTAGGGAGTTGGTGATTAAAAGGTGCAAAGTGGAGGAGCTGCCAAGCATTGAAACTTTGGTATCTTTGCACCAGTTGTACTTACGTGACTGTGTCATGCTGAAAAGCATACAGGGGCTGGAGCAGCTCACAAAACCTCGATTGCTATATGTTAATGATTGCTCTGAATTAGAAAAGTTGCCAGGGGTTGAACAGTTGAGCTCATTAGAGGAGCTGCACGCATACGGATGTGTGAAGCTAAAATGCATCCGAGGGTTAGCAAAGCTGACTGCTCTGAATTACAAGAGTTGGAAGGTGTTGAATATTGCATGGCATTGGAATGCCTTTACTGCCTCTAGGTGTCCCAGACTGCAGTGGGATGACAACATAGTGGAACAGTTGTGCCAACGAGTGAAGCAGCTTGACATTTGGTGAAGGAAAGCAGAAGGCGGCAGTTGTGCAATGCAGGTACAATGAAAATACAATTTTAAATAATGTCTCTCATTTGCATTAATTTCAGTTTGTCTACCCTGTTCAGTGTGTAGCTCTGTGGAAGTTTCAGGTACGAAAATGTGGTGGCAGAGGACTCCTCATGGATGGTCCAGAGGTAAATGTTGTGTAAAAACTAGTATATAAGAAAGAAATAAATCCAAAACTGACATTTGCAATTTTGCAACCTGTTGAACTTTTACAAATAATTCAGGGTTTTAATGGCTCCAAACTGGCGGTTAATATGACTGAAGAAATTTAAACAGCCGAACATACAGCTCCGATCCGATCGCTGAGTCGAAGAGGAAGGTGAATGAGCTGCAGGGGCCGAGGAATAAACAGCCGAGCAAACCTGATACTTCAATAACAAATGACTTTTTTTTGGGTATGCTACATCATTTCTTCGTTTAATTATCAGCGACCTAACTCTACTTCTTTAAAATGATGCAAATTCTTCTCTTGCATCCATTGTTTTGGTGCATCTAGTATACTTGGGTGGCGAGCTGCAGAGCGGAGGAATTGCAGAGCAGGAGGTGCCGAGTCTAGGAAGAAGGTGAGTGAGCAGCCCACGAATTCTCAATTTTTTCCATTTCGAATTGGCAATGGTATTATTCCTCGACCGGGGCAATTCCAGCTCCGATCTGATCCGATCTGTGTGGAAATGTCAGGAAGTGAATTCGGAGCGGTGGAATTCGAAATGGAAGGTGGCGGACCTAGAGGAGGGTGGTGGAAGGTGGAGGGATTGCCGGTTGTCAAAGCCGGACAATTTTCCGAGCTGTGACGGGAACCGGGCAATTCGGACCTAGAAAAAGGTGGTGGAAAGTGGAGGGATTGCCAGCAGTCGAAGTCCAATAATTTTCCGAGCTGCCACAAAAACCAGGCAATTCCTCCGCCTAGGTAGAATACTCATTCGATTCGTAGCGTAGCCCGTGGAATCAGACCAGAGGCCTTGCCTACTTTTCAAGCCCAGGAACTGGGGAGTATACGTTGTGTGGAGCTTCAGAAGTTTGTCTGGATAAGCTCCCGTGCAGCTCTCCATGGCTTTGAATGCGGCCACCTGGTTGCCGCTCAACTTCGCTGCGAAGCCAGTGAGAACAGTATTGTATGTGTACAGTATACTCGATTCTACCAATTCTTCGTCATGTAATTGTCCGGCTTTCACAACTGCATCACGAATGAACGATGAATACCAGGTTGCAGGATTCATAGAATCGGGTATTTGAACCTTCGTTGGGTTCATGTGAACTATGTACGCCTGGACCTCTCCGGGGCTTCTCTGGGATAAATTGCATTAACGTCGCTCGCTGTTGCGATGATGAAAGCTACGAAGACCAGGATCCTTCCCGTGTCTTCCATTATTTTTTACGCGTCGTTCTTGAATATTTTTTATTAAAATATAAATAATAAGAATAAATCAAACTAATAATATTTTTATATATAATCAATATTTATGTTATAATTATATTAAAATTAAATTTATTATTAGTTATAGTTAGATATTAGCTAATTATTTAGATTCAATAAATTATTGAAATATATATATGTATATCAAAATATTATTTAGATATAAACATGGATAATCAAGTTAAATATTTATTTGAGCTAAGTATTAAAAATAAAAAAAAGTCATGACTAATATATCTTCGTTAAATTAATTATTAATTGATTACTATATTATTCATTTTTTAATTAGTAAATTTAAAAAAAAAAAAAATAATAATAAATAATTATTATAAAATAAAAAATATGAAATAAAATTAATAATATTAATAACAAAATTCAAATCTGGGAGGGTTTGGCGGCGAGGTTTTCGTGCGGAACCGCGCTCAGGACACGGGTAGGGAATGCAGCAAGCCTTTCGTGCACAGGTGCAGGCGCAGGGTTCCTTTTCCTTGTTGACGGACAGCTGGAGGTTGACGCTGTTTCATATTAGCGCGTTGTTTAGGGATAATTCCACTGTTTGAAGCTGTAGCTTTCCTTCGTTTTTTCCGTTACCAAGAGAATAGGGCAAGGGCTTTGACATCTTGCTATTTTGCTGTCGTTTTTACCCGGAACGGCTCCCTAACCATGGTTAACTCAAACGAATTGGTGGATTTGGACCCGGCATTGGAGGACATACTGTCTATGTGGGGAAAGGATACTTCAGCCCAAAGTGTGGAGCAGTATTTTGGAGCTTGCAAACTGTTGAACCCGGAGTTCATATCACATGAGGAAATCCCTTCTTTTCTGCATCAAAGTAGGGCTTATGACACCGATGTTTTCAGAGCTCGGAACCAGGTTTTCCTCAACCAGGCAGTCGGGGAGGCAGCGCCGGATGGCTCGTCAATAGGTGCCCTTTTTTCTGTGAATAAGGGTAAATCTGTACTTTGCTAGAATTCTCCCACAAAGGGTTTGGAAGACATAGAAAATTTGGGCCTTTCTTCAGGCGCTGGTAAAGAAAGGGCTTTTGGAGGGTTTCCTCCGCTCTCTAGGGTTTCCCTGCCAAGAGAACCCCTTCCTACAGGAGAAAACCTAGCGGGAGGATGCGAAAGTCAATATGTCTCCTCAGTGGGAGAGTTGGGTGGTCTCGACGGTACGTCTTCTGATAAGATCCCTTCAGAGATCCCTGCACACGCTCCCCTTGCACATTTACAGTCACAGCCGGAGGCAGATTCCCCTGCGGGTACAAACCAGGAAGAAGCAGAATGGACAGATGGTTTTGGGGAGCCTAGGGTTTCAGAAGATGAGTTAAGAGAAAAAGGGGGAAAAAGAAAATCTCAAAGGCCGATTGGATCTCAGGAGCTTGAGGGGAATTTAGTATTAGGAATGGAAGTCTCTATAGAAGAAACCCTAGAAGTTGCAGATTGCACCATCGTCGGCAGGGCGAGGGGTAAGAAATTTTCACCAGATGTTTTACAGGCCTGGGGAGAACAGCGTTTCGTCACTGAAAAACCTCTTCGTTTTGAGGCTCAATGCCTAGCTAAAGGGTGGTTCATGTTTCGTTTTGAAGAGAAGGAGGTGGCAGAATGGGTGTTGGCAAGAAACTAGTTCATAGGAAACATTCCGGTTCTAATGAAAAAATGGAGTCCACTCTTTGATGCTATCAAAGAGAACACAGATGTGTTCCCGGTTTGGGTGAGGGCACCGGGCCTCCCCTCTTTCCTATGGACAGAAGCAGTTTTTAAATCTATTGGTAACAGACTGGGATCTTTCTTGGAGGCAGACATGTCCCTTCTGGAGACGAAGAACAGGGCGATGGCCCGCATCCTGGTAAGCCTTGATCTGAGTAAAGGTTTAGGCAAAAAAATAAACCTGCAATACAAAGACTATGTGTTCGAACAGATCTTGGATTATGAACACCTGCCCTTTAGATGCCACCTCTGTCATGAGTATGGGCACCTTGCAAAGGATTGCCCGTTGTTCAGAAGAAGGAGGCGCTTTTGGAGGACCTCAGTTTTCAGAGAGCCAGCAATCAACCGCGCACAAGCTTCCTAGGCGAATGAAGGAACGACGTCTCAGCCCACTGATGGTTTGGAGTCAGAGGGGCCTCAAAAAGGGACAACATCTGAAGATCCCCAGATACAAGAGGCGGCACAGACCTCTGAACCTCATATGGCAGAAGCAGAGGAGGAGGATGAAAGGGCCACTTCGCCTGCACAAGCTCCAAACTGCGATGAGGAAAAGGGTATGTGCTCCGGTCCCCCTCTATTTCCTTCTCAATATCCTGAATGTCTTTCAGATTCTATGCATTGTTCACCTAAGATTTCACCTTCGCATAACAAAGTCCCCACCGAGACTATGGTTTCAGAAAATTCATCTCCTGATATTGATTCTATATCTTCAGCCAATCCGTCCCTTCACCTGAAGTGTGATGTTAATTGGCCTCCTCTCGTCTCTCTAGTTCACCATACCCCATGCCCCTATAACCTTAGATCTATGGGAGTAAAGCCTGGGCTGTCAGGTGTAGTTGGAGGTTTAGGACAGTCGACCTCACATGGCTCTGCCAAGAGCAAGAGGGGGAGGAAATCGGATCTTTCAAAGGCAAAGCTTAAAGCCAAGTTGGACGTAGCAGATGGGAAACAATACTCTATCCCAGGGGTTCTTAGAGCAGTGCAGATCCCCGAATCTGTTATCAAATGATTATGTCTTCCTGGAACTGCAGAGGCCTGGCTAGTAAGCCTAAGAAACTGGCCCTGAGAGACTGGTTTCTAAATTCAAAATATGATATCCTTTTTCTCCAAGAAACTCTAGGGAAAGGTGCAGAGGTGGAATCTATGCTAAAATCTTTAATGCCAGGATGGACCTTTTCCACAATTGATTCCTCAGGCCATTCGGGGGGTCTCGCTATTGGGTTTAGAGAAGGAAGAATAAAGATCATCAATCAATGGGGGACGAAGCATGTTATGGGCATGGAAGTTATCTCTCCAGATTTCTCCCATCCCTTTTCAATTGTAAACATCTATGGACCTTGTCAAGGAAGGGAGACTTTCTGGACTGAATTGATGGCCAAGTCCTTGTTGAACTCTTCACTGTTGATTGTGGGGGGTGACCTTAACTTTTCTATAGGAAGGGCAGAGGCTTGGGGCCCTTCGGCCAAGGAGGATCCCCTATCGGATTTCTTCCACAATGTCCTTTTGGACAAAAATCTCATAGATCCCTCCCCAATCAAACTTAAGCCAACATGGAGGAATAGAAGATCTGGGGAGGATCGGATCGCCAAAGATTAGACCGCTTTCTGCTATCTGAGGACCTAATCACAAAAGTGCCCATTCCCAGGCAGTGGGTTGAGGAGGTAGGCAACTCAGATCATTTCCCTATTTTTTTGGAGCTCTCTTTCCCTCCCCCTAAGCCTCCTGCCCCCTTTAAATTCAATTCTTCCTGGCTTCAAGATCCATCTTTCAATAATCTTTTCAAGGGAACATGGATTCATCCGGACAGGAATGCAAGAGAGGATAAAAGCTTCTTGTTTATGGAAAACTTGAAAAGATTAAAGAAAGTGACAATATCCTGGGCAAAGGACAGGAAGAATAAACAGAGCGAAGAACTGTTGAAAATCAGGGAGGAATTGAAGAAATTGGAAAGCATTGAGGTGGATGGATATTCTTCGCAGGCTACAAAGGATCAAATCCTTCATCTGGAAAAGCTTCAAAATCAAATTCTCTTGGCAAAGGAAGAAGAATGGAGGCTCAAGAGCAGAGCAATTTGGCTAAAATCAGGAGATGAAAATACTAGTTTTTTTCACAATTTTGCAAAGGGTAGAAAATCTGTAAATACCATTTGGAGCCTTAAAGATGAAGAAGGAAGGGTGGTCAGCTCTTTTTCAGACCTCTCGGGCCTGGGTCAGAGGCAGTTTCAGAGAATCTTTTCGGATCCAGGAGTGGCCACCATTGCAGAAGTCATTAGGACAGCTCAATGTTTTCCAAGATTTTTCGAGGAGGAAGAAGAAGAAGAGCTATCAACTCCTATCTCCAAAGAGGAGGTTGAAGCAGCTATGAAAAATATGGCTAAAGACAAAAGCCCCGGTCCTGATGGCTGGACTATTGAACTTTTCCTCCGTTTTTTTGACTTGATTGGCTCTGAGATCACCGATGTTGTGGAAGAATCAAGACTGAAAGGAGAAGTTTACAGGCCTTTTAATTCAACCTTTATAGCTCTCATCCCAAAAAATGATGACCCGGAGAACTTCGAAGACTTCAGGCCGATTTCCCTGTGTAACTGTATTTATAAAATCATTGCTAAAGTGATAGCTATCAGAATTGTCCCTATCTTATCAAGAAACATCTCGATGGAACAATTCGGTTTTTTGGATGGAAGACAAATCCATGAAGCCATTGGTGTAGCCCAAGAGGTAATTCACAGTGTCAAACAGAAGAAAAAGAAGGGTGCGGTCCTTAAAATAGATCTTTCCAAGGCATATGACCGAATCAACTGGCTATACCTCCGGCTGTTGCTTACACATTTGGGTTTCAACTATTCTTTCATCAGCTGGATTATGGGCTGTATTTCAAATGTTAGTTTCGTTGTTCTGATCAATGGAGCTGCCTCCCCTTTTTTCAAAAGCCAAAGGGGCCTTAGACAAGGGTGTCCTTTATCTCCTCTCCTATTCCTACTGGTGGCAGAGGGGCTAAGCAGATTGATCCACAAAGCCATAAGGGAGGAGAAGGTAAAAGGTATAGAGGTAGCAATAAATCTTTTCATCACTCATCTGCTTTTTGTCGATGACATCTTGATTTTCACTAACGGGTCATATAATGAACTGAAGGAGTTTAAATGCATTTTTGATCTATTTCTGAAAGCCACAGGAATGTAGATAAACTCTAGAAAATCTCAAGTTTGTGTGGCAGATTTTGACAGAAGAGAAAGATCCATGATGACCAATCTCTTTTCTTTCCACCTTCAGCCACTGGACTCTCCATTCAAATATTTGGGTTTCTGGCTAAAGCCGGCAGCTTATAAAAAAGAGGATTGGAATTGGCTCATTGCAAAGCTAGAAGCAAGAATCTCTCATTGGAGTTTCAAATGGCTCTCCAGAGCCGGCAGGCTGACCCTCATCAAATCTGTCTTGTTAGCCATTCCTGTTTACTGGGCATCATTAACCTGGATCCCCAAAGGAGTTATGGAGAAAATCAGAAGGTTGTGTTGTAGATTTTTATGGGCAGGATCAAAAGAAAACTCCGTCCTTCCCTGGGTGGCATGGGACAAGCTGGCTAGGCCTAAAGAATGGGGAGGATGGGGAATCAATAGGCTCCCTGAATTCAGTCTATCCTTGGCTGCAAAATCAGGGTGGAGACTAGTCTCGATGGAGAATCTTTGGACTAGGGTGGTCAAAAGAAAGTATATAGACCCAATTCCTTTGGAAGACTGGATACGAAGCCAGGAAAAGAAGAAGAAGAATACTTCAGTCATCTGGAAGGCCACGGTGGAGGCTTTCTCTGTGATTGAACAAGGTATGGCTTGGAAAGTGAGAGATGGAAGACATGTTAGAATTGGCAGGGATCCTTGGGTAGGTTGCAATGAAACTTTTGCCTTGTCTCCTCGTCTCCTCAGACATCTCGACAATAAAGGAATATTCACTTTAAACCAGGTGGAGAAAGTGGGCCACTCTACCATATGGGGGCAGGCTTGGAAAAATTCTGAAGACCTCGGATTAAACATCAGATGGAAGAATGAATGGGTTTCTTTCATCAAAGAACTCCATCGCTCAAATGTCAGGCTTAAAAGCGAACCTGATTTACTGATGTGGGCACAGGGGAAAACAGGTGAATACTCCTCAAAAGATGGTTACACCTTTCTAATGGGAAAGAAAGGCTGGGGAATACCAGAGTGGTGGTCGAAAAATATATGGAAGCTAAAATGCCCAGCAAAGGCTAGGATTTTCCTATGGTGCATGCTAAAAAGAAAAATCCCAACCTGGGATATTTTACAAGCCAGGTTTTTTGTTGGGCCAGGGAGGTGCCCATTATGTAAATCAGAAGGTCAATCAATAAACCACCTCTTTACTTCCTGTGCTGTCTCTTTAAAGATTTGGGAGGAGTTAGTATGTCTGCTAAATATAAAGGCACAATGGGGACTAGCCCCTTTGGAAGAAGCCTGGAGTAAATGGTGGCAAAATCATCCAGAGGGAAATCTGAGAAATCTTCCCCTTATTTTCTTTTGGGGTGTTTGGCTAGCGAGAAACAAAAGCGTGTTCCAAGACAAGGACATGCCCACATCTACCACTGCCATAAATTGTGCTGCCATCTATTCTTCCATTCCGCCCCCTGAAGTTAAAAATTCTCAAAAACATGACAAACCTGTTAATATTCAGGAGGGCATCCCATGGGCTTTTTTTGACGGAGCATCTCAGCATAACAAGGCTGGTGCTGGACTGTGCATTCATATAAATCATGACCACTCCTTAAAAGCTTCTGTAGGTTTGGGCCCTGGTACAAACAACTATGCTGAGTTGTCTGCTTTGCGCCTCCTTATCTGCTGGCTACTCCAAAGAAACATTACATCAATTCAAATCTTCGGGGATTCCATGAATGTTATTAAATGGGTTAACGGAAATGCTATATGTCAAAATCAGATTTTGAAGCCTCTTTTAGAAGATATTTTGTTATTAAAGTCATCTTTTAATAGCATAACCATCTGCCACATTTACAAGGATAAAAACGAGGAAGCATATCAACTTTCTAAGGCTGGCTTACAGCAAGATTTGGGCAGCTGGTCAATAGAAGAATACAGACAGGGGCAGTCTTTCACTTCATATCAGGCCCCCTTTGCACCTCCACAGTGATCGCGTCTTTCGGCTACTCTTCATCTGGTTACAGCGTCATGGGCATAAAATTTTTGATGCTCTCCTTTTATGAAATTTTTTTCTATCTTTTATGTTCATGACAGGTTTATATATTTAAAAAAGCTCTTCGCTTTCCTTTCTGTTACAACAGCTTATGTACGGGGTCGTTTTTCCTTCCTTGAAGGAGGCCTCTCTTCATCTCCTCAAAATATGTATTAAAGACTCCGTAAGGGAGTTTTTGCCTTTAGACAGTTTTTATACACAGTAGAAAACAGGACTATGTAAACGTCCTCTTTTCAGTCATATGGACTGAATTTTTGATTTTAAGCATAACAGTCAAAAAGAACAAATCAGAAAAACATGAAGTGCTCTCAGGTCGGCACAAAGGGTATTCACAGTATGTAACCTTTTTATTAGCTTAATAAAAATTTTACGCTTTTTTCTCCCGAAAAAAATAAATAAATAAATATAATAAAATAAAATAAAAATTCAAACCTGGAATCTAATGTAAAGAATTTTAAAACTAGAAAATAAAATTAATGATATCAACTAAGTTTCAAATAATTTCATATAACAAGCCATTACTAATATTAAAACCATTTTGTCATTAGATTTAAATGAATTAAAATTATTATAATTTTTTTTTTAATTAGAAATTAATGAAAAATATATAAAATATTAATAATAAATAACAAAATTCAAGACCTAATGTAAAGAATTTGAAACTAGAAAATAAAATTTATGGATATTCAACCTAAACTTAGAATAATAATTCTATAACAAGCCCATTTACTAGATATTAAAACTATTTTGTCATTAAATTTAATGAAATTAATTATAATAATATTTTTTTAATTAGTATTTAATGAAAAAATATAAAATGAAAATATAACATTAATAACAAAAATTCAAACCTGGAATTTAATGTAAAGAATTTGAAACTAGAAAATAAAATTTATGGATATCAAATCTAAGTTTCAAATAATACTCATATGACAAGCCATTTACTAATATTAAAACCATCTTGTCATTAGATTTAAATGAATTTTAGGTCGGAATCAACTAATTAACTTTTTATAATGATACATTGAAAAGGAGTAGTCTACCTAGGCGGTAGAATGGCCCGTTTTCCGTCACCAGCCGGAAAATCGTCCGGCTCCGGCCACCGGACATCCCTCCGCCCTCCGCCACACTCGCCTAGCTCCGCCACCCTCTTTCTCCGCCACTCTCCCCTGGCATTTCTGATTTTACCCTGACATTCTCTGACAAAATCACCGATCGGTTCTGGAGGCCGGACATCCCCTGACAGATCGGGGACGAGCTGGAATTGCAGCGGCGTAAATTTTATTTCCGGTTCCAATTCGAATCGAGAAAATAACCCGCGCGCTCCTCAACAATTCGACTCGGCGCCGCTCTGCAATTCCGCTCTGCAGCACGAAACCCATTCCGCTCTCCAACGCCAAACCCAGGTACTCTTCGATCCTCTGCGAAAACAATGGCGTGTTGAGCATGATTTGATATTGGATGTTGCCTGGCTTACCTGTCCTGAACTTAAGCAGGCAATCTGGGCAACTTTAGTATCTTTAATCTTTCCAGAGTAAGCAAAACCCAAGAACACACCAGCAACAACAATGACGGAGGCCCTGCTTCAAAACTATCAGTTGCAAGAGGAAGTGATCGGTAGAGGCCGATTCAGAGTCATCAGGAGATGTTTCAACCAGCAAAGTGGGCAACACGCCGCCTGCAAAACCATAACAAAAGCAGATCTGCACGATTCCGTGGACAGAGAATGCCTCAACAACGAAATCAAGATCATGCAGTATCTCTCAGGGCATCCCACTGTGGTTTCACTTCATTACGTTTATGAGGATGATGAGTATCTGCATCTGGTAATGGAGATGTGCTCAGGCGGAGATCTGTTCGATAGAATCGTTAGCAAGAAGAAAACAATACCCTTTTCCGAAGAGGAGGCCGCTACTATCCTGCAAAGGTTCATGGAGGCCATCAGTTACTGCCACTCCATGGGAATTGCCCACCGAGATATAAAACCTGACAACATTCTCTTTGCCAATAATTCAAATTCTCTGGCTGAAATCAAGCTCGCAGACTTTGGGCGGGCCTCCTTTTTCTCTCCAGGTATGATAATTATGTTAGCCCCCTTCCCTTGTCATTGAAGTCAGAAATTTTTTTAGCATGGATTAATGAATCCCTGGTTAAAACCTTTAGATTAATGTATGCAGGGGAAGAATCGATTCAAGGAATTGTGGGCACTCCGTATTACGTAGCACCGGGGGTGTTGGAAGGGAAGGATTACGGTGAGAAAGTGGATGTGTGGAGCGCAGGGGTAACCATGTACATAATTCTGAGTGGAGTTGCCCCTTTTCTGGGAGACACGCCGCAGGAGATATTTGAGGCAGTCCTGTGTGGACGCCTTCACTTCCCATGTGATCCGTGGCTCTCGATATCACACTCCGCTAAGGACTTGATACGCCGGATGCTCTGCAGAGACGTGACCAGGAGATTGAGCGCACATCAAGTCCTCGGTATTCCCTCTATTCTTTTCTATCATTTTCTTCTAATCGTGAATTTAGCAACTTCATTACGAATTGTTGTTGGGTTGTGTAAGGTTCATAGAACATTGATGGGAAATATTTGTTCTGCTGCAGAGCATCCATGGATCACCACTCATGCGCGGCCTAATCTCAGCTAATTTGATTGGCAGAATGTTTTTTGGGTGCGTTGGACAGTTAAAGTGAGATCCCCAAAACACAATGAGATGTCCTGTTGTAAAATACGGTGAAGCCTGGGGTAGAGATTCAAGATTTGAGTCTTGTTATTTCCTTTATGGCAGGGTTGTCTGCCCGGGTTCTTACAGTGGGCATGTTCATGATGTTTAAAAATAGTACCTCGCCTAGAATATTTTTGGGTTTTTGTTAAGATCTATCTTTAGTTTTTGGTTGAGGATTCATCTCAGATGTAACAGGATTTTCAAGTGTAGAACGCAGCATATGGTATAATACATAAGAACTCATGATACAAAGACGCTTTGTACAATGGGAGATGAGTTCCGTGAGGTGTGAGAAAGGTCCGTAGATGATAGGTGAAATCACGGCTACATAGTGTGTGATATACCGTGACTGTAAATATGTCAATGCATAGAAAGAGCGTTTTTAGCTTCTGTGTCTTTTTCTCGACTCATGGCAGAAATAAATTTATGTACTGATGGGTTCTAAAAATATTATATTTATCTTAGCAATTAAAAACCGAGTCAATCATGTATGCTTTCCGTTTAGAGCAATTTATGTAAGATTTCAAAAACCATGTTTCATTGTTATTGGCCTACTTTTATCCTCGCTCTTATCACTATTTTTTTGGGTAAGTTTTTATGAAATCTAAATTTGTTAAATTATAGGATTAATATTTATATATAATGATTTATA
>APFE031044063.1:0-15430 GCA_000404065.3 Pinus taeda | reverse complement strand
TTAAGCGCGCTTGAGCCAGAGGAGATCTGGGATGGGTGACCTCCTGGGAAAGTCCTGGTTACCGGGTGCAAGCCCCAGAAGTGATGATTGATGCTATGTGATTCGTTCTCCACATTTCACTAGTTTCAATCCCACTTCTTCACCCCTGTGAGCATCACCCGATGCAATGAGCGCTAAGTGAACTATTCAAAAATCATGAGAAATTAGTCAGTTACGACTACCTCTCATGGAAATGGTCATACGTTTGAATGACTTACTTAACGCAGTTGAATCCCAAAAAATGATATCTAATATAATGCACTGCGTAATCCACCATACTTAAATTCAAAAAGAGTCAAGGGATCTCTACTTGAATGGTTCATGAGGCACAATACTTGCTAAGGTTTTGCAAATGGGGTAGCAAGCTAAGTGGGCTTGATTGTGGAAAAACTCCACAGTTAAGCGCGCTTGAGCCAGAGGAGTTCTGGGATGGGTGACCTCCTGGGAAGTCCTGGTTACCGGGGGCAAGCCCCGGAAGTGATGATTGATGCTATGTGATTCGTTCTCCACATTTCACTAGTTTCAATCCCACTTCTTCACCCCTGTGAGCATCACCCGATGCAATGAGTGCTAAGTGAACTATTCAAAAATCATGAGAAATTAGTCAGTTACGACTACCTCTCATGGAAATGGTCATACGTTTGAATGACTTACTTAACGCAGTTGAATACCAAAAATGATATCTAAAATTCAACATTATAAATTATATTTTTAAATATAAAAATGTATTTTTAATATTTTTAAATATAAAAATATAGAAATGTGAATATTGTGAAAATTAATCAATCATTCTTTTTCGAAAAAAAAAAGAGAATTTTGTCGTGCTAAAGTACATTGCAGTCCAATTATTGGGTGGTCACATTGGATGTTCACAACTCTTACAAATTTGATATTGAAAACCATAAGTCACCACAAATAATTTTTATTACCTTTATCATAACTCTGTTAGTGAAATTCTAAAAATTATATTTAACATAAACTAGAGACTAAATTAAATCATATTAGTTAAATTGTTTTTCTCATAATTACTTATTCATATTTCAATTTTTTATACATAATATTTGTTATATTATCATGTCTATATTGATATTTGAATTATCGCGGTGAAGAATTAGTCCATAAGTATTATAAATAAAGAGAATGGAATGATGTGCAATTTTTTTTTATAAGTTTCTTGTGGAGGCAGAGGTCGAGGTGGACGGCGAGGAGGATGAGATTGAAGCAGAGGTGGTGTTGGTGGTGGTTAATGTGGAGGAGCAGGAGGAGCAGGAGGAGGAAGAAAATGCAAAGGCGGTTAAGGAGGAGGAAGAGGATGAGGAGGAGAAGGAAGAGGAGGAGAAGGAAGAGGAGGAGGCAGTGTTATTGGTGGAGGAGGAGGTGGTGGTGGAGTAGGAGGAGGAGGAGGTTGAGGTGGTGGTGATGGTGGAGTAGGAGGAGGAGGAGGTGCAGGCATAGGTGGAGGTGGAGGAGGAGGTGGAGGTGGAGGAGGAGGAGGAGGAGGCACAGGCGAAGGTTGAGGTGGTGGAGGCGGTGGAGGTGGAGGAGGACGAGGACGAGGTGGTGGAGAAGGTAGAGGTGGTGGAGGTGGACGGGGACAAGGAGAGGGTAGAGGTGGAGGAGGTGTTGGTGGAGGTGGTGGAGGAGGAGGCAGAGGTGGAGGTGATGGAGGAGGAGGCGATGGATGCAGAGGTGGAGGTGGTGGAGGAGGTGGAGGCAAAGGTGGTGGACGAGGTGTAGGTGGAGGAAGAGTAGCTGGAGGAGGAGGACAAGGTAGAAGCGGTGGACATGGAGGTGGTAGAGGAAGAGGTGGAGGTGGAGGTGGTGGTGAAGGAGGAGGGGGAGGCGGAGGTGGAGGTGGTTTAATGGGTGTAGCCAAACGCAGAGGTGGTGGAGGAGGTGGAGGTGGAGGAAGAGTAGGTGAAGGAGGAGGAGAAGGAGATAGATGTAGTGGAGGTGGATATGGAGTAGGAGGAGGAGGAGGTGGTGGAGGTGGAGGTGGAGGTGTTTGTGGAGGTGGAGGTGGAAGTTTTGGTTGAGGAGGAGGTGGTCAAGGAGGAGGAGGAGGAGGAGGAGGTGGTGCTGATGTTAGTGGAGATGGAGGTGGAGGTGGAAGAGGTGGAGTTGGAGGAGGAGGTGGTAAAGGAGGAGGAGGAGGAGGGGGAGGACATAGTGATGTTGGTTGAGATGGAGGTGGAGGTGGACGAGGTGGAGTTGAGGGTGGTGGAGGTGGAGGAGGAGGAGGAGCATGCAAAGGCAAAGGTGGTGGTGAAGAAGGAGGAGTAAGAGCAGGGGTAGTTTGAGGTGGTGGAGGATGTGGAGGTGGAGGAGGAGTATAAGGAGGAGGAGGAGGAGGTGGACGTGGAGATTGAGGAGGAGGAGGAGGAGGAAGCAGAGGAGTACTTGGAGGTTGAGGAGGTGGAGGTGGAGGTGGAGGAGGACGAAGGAGGTGGATGAGGGGGTCGATGTGGTGGTGGTGATGAAGTAGGAGGTGGTAGAGGTACAGGTGGAGGTGGAGGTGGAGGAGGAGGAGGTGGATGTGGAGGTGGACGTGGACGTGAAGGTGGAGGATGAGTGGAAAAGGAGGTGAAGGTGGAGGTGCAGTATGAGGTGGACGAGAAGTTGAAGGTGGAGGTGGAGTTTTAGGTGAAGTAGGAGGAGGAGGAAACATAGGAGGAGTAGGAGGAGATGAGGTGGAGGAGCTAGAGGAGGAGCATGAGGAGGAGGAGAAGTAGTAGGAGTAGGAGGAGTGGCTGGTGGAGGTGGAGGTGGAGTTGTAGTTGGTGGTGGATGAGGAGGAAGTGGTAGAGAAGGAGGAGGAGGAGGTGGATGAAGGGGCAGAGGTGGTGGAGGAGATGGAGGCAGAGGAGGTGGAAGCAAAGACATAGGTGGTAAAGTAGGTGGGGGAAGAGGTGGTGGTGGAGGAGGAGGAGGTGGTGGAGGTGGAGGAGGATAAGGAGGAGGATGTGAAGGTGGAGAAAGAGGAGGAAGAAACAAAGGAGGAGGAGTAGATGAGGCGGAGAAGGTTGAGGAGGTTGAGGAGGAGCACGAGGAGGAGGAGAAGGAGTAGGAGTTGGAGGAGGAGGCAGAGGTGGAGGAGGAGTATGAGGAGGTGGAGGAAGAGGCGGAGGTGGTGGAGGAGCCAAAGGCAGAGGAGGTGGAGGAAGAGGTGGAAGCAGAGACAGAGGTGGTAAATGAGGCTTGGTGGAGAGGAAGTGGTGGATGAGGAGGAGGAGGTGGAGGTTGAGGTGGACGAGGATAAGGAGGAGGAGGAGGAGGAGGGGGGGTGGAGGAGGAGGAGGAGGTGATGGAGTATGAGGTGGTAAAGTTATAGGTGGAGGTGGAGGAGGAGGATGATGAGAAGGGTGTGGAGGAGGATGAGGAGGAGGAGATGGATGTGGAGGTGGAGGTGGAAGTGGAGGTGGAGTGTGAGTAGAAGAGGAGGTGAAGGTGGAGGCAGAGTATGAGGTGGAGGAGAAGGTCAAGGTGGAGGTGGAAGTTTAGGTGGAGGAGGAGTAGGAGGAAACAGAGGAGAAGGAGGAGCTAGGGTGGAGGAGGTGGAGGTGGAGGAGGAGCATGAGGAGGAGGATAAGGACTATGAGTAGGAGGGGGGTGGTGCGTGAGGTGGACGTTGAGTTTGATTTTTTGGTGGATGAGGAGGAAGAGGTGGAGGCGGAGGAGGTGCTGGTGGTGGTGGATGAGGAGGAGGAGGAGGAGGTGGTAGATGCAAAGGTGGTGGAGGAGGCAGAGGTGGAGGAGGAGGTGGAGACAGAGGGAGTGGTGGTAGAGGAGGTGGGCGAAGAGGATGTGGGTGAAGAGGAGGTGGTGGAGGAGGAGGAGGAGGTGGAGGTGGAGGTGGAGGAGGATAAGGAGGAGGAGGGGGGGTGGAGGAGGAGGATGGGTGGAGGTTGAGGTGGTGGAGGTGGAGTTGGAGGTTGTGGTTAAGGAGGTTGTGGTGGAGGTGGAGCTAGAGGAGCTGGTGGAAGAAGAGGAGGAGGAGGAGAAGGTGGTGGAGGAAGTGGAGTTGGAGAAATTTGAGTTGGAGGAGAGGAGGAGGAGGAGGAGGAGGTGCAAGTGGATGATTAGATGGTGGAGGTGGGTGTGGAGATATGAAAGTTAATTTAAGGTTCATGCTTAAATTCAAATGTTAAATTGTCACTCTTTTCTCTAGAGTTGGAAATGAAAGCTAGAGTCTCATGAACCTAAAATAGAACTCTTCACATACATGTCATCCTACTATTAAATTATAAGTAATTCATTTAGGAATATTTCCTCTATGCACAAATATAGTCTTTCAAGTACATGAAATATCTTTTACGTTTAAATCCGATATAAATATGAAATATTTTTTTACGTTTATCGGGATAAATATATATTGTTTTTGTTTAAAACTTTTGTTAGTCCCTTAAACACTTGTAGTTGTAGTTTTATTGTTTAATGAACCATTTGTTCGGGAATGACTAGTTTCATCTAATTATCATTGATTTAAAAAGTATTGGGTTAACATCAATGGTTTTTCCTGAATACGAAGCCTTATGTTTTTTGTTTATGTTTACTTGAGAAACATAGTATATTAGGAGTCATATATGGCTTTGTTTATTCTTTGGGTATTCCACATATTTTGTGTAACTATCAATAATTTTTTATATATCTAATAGTTTAAGTAAAATAAATTAATTTCTGGTTCACTTTCATACATGACCTGAGCTTCTTTGCTTTTTAGAGAATCTACAATTTATCTTGTATGGAATAATGACCTATGCTCTAGCTTCCTATGTGTTCACTGTACAGGATCTATTTTCATTGGAACAACATTCATTTAATGAAATTATACTTTTGAGGGAAAGGCTAAAGTAGGAATACATGTAAATATTGGAGGATTAGAGACTGTTTAGCGTATTATCATTTTTGAAGTTGAAATCCTTTGATGATACTTATATTGTAACATGTTATACTAACTAGTGAACATTTTTCTTTGTGGAATATATTTTTGAACTCGAAAATTGTGGCTTTATAATGACTTTCTGTTAATTGATTTTTTTATCATATAGGAAATTAACTTTCATTACATATTTTGTCTTTTAGTCAATCCGATTGTGCATTTTGTATAATTTCATAAAATTGTGTATTGATCAACAGTTGTTAGAGTTTTGATTGAAGAGGAAAACACAATAGTTACTATAATAGTTACACAACAAGGAGTTGAAAAAACATATAGATGGTGATGAACCACCAAATCCTAACGATGTTGGTTTATTTGAAGCAAAGTGATTGGATAATTGTTTTTCTATTAGAGAATGAATGCATAAGAAGGAAAAATAACTTGATGTAAAGATTAAATGAGGTATTCACCAATAATTTACAAGATTTTATAATTAAGTGAATGATTCACTAATATTTTACAAGATTTTACAATTCATTAAACTATGCACCAATATTTTACATTATTTTATATTTTACTAAAATATTCCAACAAATTTGTTATATACTTGTAGTGTAGTAGATAAGGACCATTAGTTACTAGTATAAAGGAAAACAACAAATCGTATTAAGATAAGGAACATAGGTAAAATTAAAGTTTTGAAAGAATAAGCATAATAGATGAAATGGGCTTTACACAACAGCATTAAGGCCTCAAGTGATCTACAAAATATACGCCATTATCATGTCATCTAATGGGACATATATGAATACTCATAAATATCATTACCATAGATTGACTCCCATAAAATGTTCTTTTGGTTAATGTCAATAGTCAAAATATCATCCACAAAATAGTCAAGGTTTTTTATATTCCCTTCTCATCGAATTTAATTTGAAGGAGCTACACTTGATTCATTGTTATCTTCACTATGTCAAGCCACTTTAAGTATATATAAGTTATAGCTAATGTGCTAAGTATTAAATTTTATGTGCGTTGTGACTTTTTAGGAGTTACAATATCTTTATCGTGACACTGCACTAGGGGGCATAGTTTCTAGAATTGGTTGTGTTAAAAATCATAGTGCACAATGGTTTACCTAATTCTAGAGTTAGTATGTTAAGGACTATAAATTAATCAATGTCATTTTTCATTAATGGTAATAGTAGTTAGAGGTTGCATTGTGGAAGGGTTTCTAATTCTCTAAGAGTAGTAGTGATCACAATAAATTAGGGGTTATATGGTTTATGGGACATATTACTTTTTTGGCATTCACAATGACTTTTTGGTTAAGGGAAACATATTCTATTAGATATTTAGTAGTCATAGTGGTCAAAGGTTACATTTAAGAAGGGAAATGATTGGGGGAGTTAATATATAGTGTAATGGATATGAATATCTAATAGTAAATTTATTAGAATTAGTGAATTCAAAGATACATATATTAAGATATGTATTTTAAAATCAAAATATTATTGGGAAACCGAGTGGTTGCTTCCATATATTTTCCTTCATTGTTGTAATCTCACAGCTACTAGATTGTAGCTAAACAATCCCTCAAAGATTTAGTAATTACAGTTTTTCAAAGCACTAGAATTTTACAATACTCTTAAAAATATTGAAAAAAATAGGTATCGTTCAAATTTTGCTAATTTAAAAATATTTTGAAAAAATATAAATTAATTGTTTTTTTATTCTTAACAAAAAACCATTTATCTATATGAATTTTTTAGTTATTGGAGAAAAATATTATTAATCCATATGAATTTTAATAGATATTTTTTCAATAGAAAATCTCTTTTTTAAATTGTATTTTATCAATTTTACTATATAATAAAAAACACTATTTATAATTAAACTTCTTATTGATAATTTTGTGAATTCATTTTCGCGTAGAGAATATTCTAGAAGATGTTATATAGAGATTCACATTTTGAATTTAAAAGTTGACTTTGTGCATTTTCCGTGCATGTTAACGAAAGCAATTCAATAAATTTTTTAATTTTATCTATTTTTAATTTATATTTTTGTTATTTTAAATTTAATTTTTTTTCTTCCTAATTATTGGAAAACGTAATTTTCATTTTTACAATTAAGTAATTATGAATTAATTATATCACACATTTTAGCAATTTTAGCAATATTCTTTCAACATTCTTTCTCGAGTTAAAAAAACATAAGCAGCAACTTGGGAGTTATTGAAGCGTTGAAGCGAATTTAAAAGCACATGCCAGTAGTGTTATTGAAGTGTTGAAGCGAATTTAAAGGCACATACCAGTAGTGGGCGCTTGGGTTTCATCCAACATTCAAAAAAAATTATGCCAAGTAGTGTCCAGCCAACGTCGAAACGAAATTATGCCAACGTTGCAACGAATTTATGCGTAGTGGGCGCTTGAAGTTTGTTATAATATCTGATAAGAAGCCGCATATTCCACTACGACAATGCCCGATATGTTATATTCCTTGACAAAATCAAGTATATTCTCTGACAAAAGCGCGATGAAGTTTGTTATATTATTTGACAAAAGCAGCATATTACATTTGGATGCGTTATATTCCTTGACAAAAGCATATTCTCTGACAAAAGGCCGATGAAGTTTGTTATATTTTTTGACAAAAGCAGCATATTACACTAGGACGCGTGTCAGAGCAAACGGAATCACTCCCGTATGTATGGTACTAACGGTCCTATCACATTGGATAATGGTACTAACGGTCCTATCACATTGGATAATGCCCACTTGTGTTTGTATCAATTTGGGTAACTTTTTGGTTTTATAGGGTGTCTTTTCTAATTTCAGCCGTTTACTTCATAGCCGTTTCGGCCAATTTCAAAAATAACAATTTATCAGTGCCAATACGTAATTATTTTCTTGAGCCGATAGTGTTTTCATTGGTAACGCCAATGTTGTTGCCTCTGTTTTTTTGTTCTATCTGTATGTTTGATGGAATAGCGTCAGACTGAATATCTTTGAAAGTTGCGTGGTCGATTTGTGTCTTTGTTGGGAGAACTTCAGACTGACTATATGAAGGTTGTGTGTTCAATCTGTATCTTTCATGGAAGAGCGTCAGACTGATTATCTTTGTGTTCGATAGATGAAGATTGTGTGTTTGATCATCGAGCATTTCATAACTCTACCTCAAATAACGCATGAGGTAAGTAACTATTTCTGTCATTTCGAAATAGCTTAACATTTTTGAACGAGGCCACTTCTTCTTCGAAAACAAAGTGTATGGATATCGTTTATGGATAATTTTGTTTGCACATTTGAAACCATGCCTCTTTTTCGAGCCTTTGTTTTAAAATACTGTTTATAATTTTCTTTCACAACTATACATATAGTTTATGCATAATTTTGTTTTCACTATCATTGTTTTAAGGTGTTTATAATTTTTTTCATGAAACTATGGATATCTTTTATGCATAATTTTGTGTGCACATTTAAAATATTGAACACTGGATTATAATTATTGTTCTGCAAGTATGAAAATCACTTATTGATCCTTTTCGTGTTCCATTTGATTATTTTCAGAAATTGAAAAGTCTTAACACTTTGTCTTAACACTTTGTCATCAAGATTCGTCCTGAATTACTATATCTGCCGAATCGTATAGAATGATTTTTTCTCTTATGCAAGACATCGATCATAGAAATTACTATATCTGCCCAATTCAATTACTAAGTCTTAAAACTAAATTACGCCTACTTTGGATTCATAGAAATTCACGTAAACATTCACCTCTTTCTGGATTTGTCAAATGACGGATTGTAAATGTTTCCGGGGTGGGGGATACACTTTGACGTCTCAATTTTTAAACTGTATTTTAATATGCAAATAGATTTAGCTTTCCTTTTATTGGAATTGGAATTTGGGTTATATTATATATTGTTGAAATTTTTAATACAAAAATAAATTGAACATTTAAAATTGTATTTTTAAATATAAAAATGTATTTTTAATAGTTTTAAATATAAACATGTAGAACTACGAATATGTGAAAAATAAAGAAAATTACCAATTATCAATTTTTTAGTTATGATGTTCATCATTCTTACAACTTTGATATTGAAAACCATAAGTAGCCATACATAATTTTTATTACTTTACCATAACTTTGTTAGTGAAATTCTGAAAATAGTATTTGACTTAAACTAGAAAACTAAATTAAATTTTATTATTTAAATTGTTGTTCTCATAATTACTTATTTATATTGCAAATTTTTATACATATTATTTCTTATATTATCATGTATATTATTGATATTTGGATTATCATGGTAATGAATGAATCAATAAGTATTATAAATAAAGAGAACGAAATGATATGCAATTTTAATTTTTTTTTAAGTTTTTGAGGAGGTGGAGGTGGAGTAGGAGGAGGAGGTGGCGGTGGAGGAGGAGAAGGAGGAAGTAGCAAAGGCAAAGGTGGTTAAGGAGGATGTGGAAGAGGAGGTGGAGATGGTGGCGGAGGTGGAGTAGGTGGAGGAGGTGGTGGAGGAGGAGGAAGAGGAGAAAGAAGGAAAGGGAGAGGAGGTGGTGTTGTTGATGGAGTAGGTGGTGGAAGAGCAAGCGAAGGTGGAGGAGGAGGAGGGAAGGAGGGAAGGGCGAGGCAAAGGTTGTGGATGAGGAGGAGGTGGAGGAGGAGCATGAGGAGGTAGATGTTGAGGAGGTGGAGACGGAAGAGGAGAAGGAGGAGGAGGTGAAGGTGGGGGTGGAGGAGGAAGAGTAGAGGTGGTGGTGGAGGTGGAGGTGGAGGAGGAGGGGGCAAAGGCCGAGGTGGAAGAGTTGGAGGGGGTGGAGGTGGACGCATAGGTGGACGAGGAGGTCGAGGTGGAGGAGGAGGAGGAGTTGGAGAAGGTGTAGGAGGAGGAGAAGGAGGAGGAGGCAGAGGTGGTGGAGGTGGTCGACGTGGAAGTGGTAGTGGAGGAGGAGGTGGTCGACGAGGAGGAGGAGGAGGAGGAGGTGATGGTGGTGGTAGTTGAGATGGAGGGTGGGGAGGAGGATGAGGTGGAGGTGGAGGTGGAGGTGGAGGTGGAGGAGGAGGAGGAGGTAGAGGTAGTGGTGGTGGTGGTGGAGAAGGAGGAGGAGGAGTAGGCGTACGTTGAGGTGGTGGAGGAGATGGAGGTAGAGGAGGAGGAGAAGGAGGAGGAGGTGGACATTGAGATGGAAGACGGGGTGGAGGAGCAAGTGGAGGAGGAGGAGGAGGTGGTGGAAGTGGAGGTGGAGGAGGAGGTGGATGACAGGGTGGAGGTGGAGGTGGTGGAAGTGGTGGTTATGGTGCAGTAGGAGGTGGTGGAGGTAAACATGGGGAGGAGGATGAGAATGGTGTTGGAGTGGAGGATGATATGGAGGAGGAGGAGGAGGTGGTGGATGTGGAGGTGGAGGATGTGTGGAAATGGAGGTGAAGGTGGAGGTGGAGTATTAGGTGGAGGAGGAGGTGAAGGTGGAGGTGGAGGTTTAGGTGGAAGGGGAGGTGGAGGTTTTGGTGGAGGGGGAGGATGAGGAGGAGAAGGAGGAGGAGGAGATGGTGGAGGAGGTGGAGCTGGACAAGGAGAACGAGGAGAAGGAGGGGCTGGAGGAGGCGGACATGGAGGGGGATGAAGTGGAGATGGAGGTGGAGATATGCAAGTTAATTTAGTATCCACGTCTTAAATTCAAATATTAAATTGCCACTCTATTCTCCACTGTTGGAAATGAAACCTACAGTCTCATGAATCTAGAACATAGCTCTTCACATACATAATATCCTACTATTAAATTATAAGTAATTCATTTAGGAAGGATTTATCAAGATCAATATTTTGTTTTTATTTTGTTTAAACCTTTTCTTAGTGGGTAAAACACTTTTAGTTCTAGTTCTATAGTTCAATGAACCATTTGTTTGGGAATGTATGGTTTCATCTAATTATCATTGATTTAAAAAGAGTTTGGTTAACTTTGACATTTTTTCTTGAATAAGAAGCCTTATGTTCTTTTTTTATCTTTAGTTGAGAAACATAGGTTATTAAGAATAATATATTACTTTTTTCGTTCTTTGGGTATTCCATATATTTTGCGTAATTATCACTACTTCTTTATATATATAATGGTTTAAAGAAAATAAACTAATTTCTAGTTCACTTTCTGGGATGACCTGAGCTTCTTCGCATTTTAGAGAATCCACAATTTATCTTCTATTTTGTTTCAAAATATTTATCGGGAAATGGAAATATCTTCTACTTGGATATCAGTAGGGAATAATGACCTATGCTCTAGCCTCCTATGTGTTCATTGTAGGGGATCTATTTTCATGGGAACAACATTCCTTTAATGAAATTATACTTTTGAGGGAAAGGCTAAAGGAGAAATACATGTAATTAGTAGAGGATGAGAGACTATTTAGTGTATTATAATTTTTCAAGTTTAAATCCTTTGATGATCCATATTTCGTAACATGTTATACTAAGTAATGAAATTTTTTCTTTGTGGGCTATATTTCATTGTGGGCTATAATTTTGAACTCAAAAATTGTGGCCTTATAATGAGTTTGTGTTAATTGATTTTTTTTGTCATGTAGGAAATTAACTTTCATTACATATTTTGTCTTTTAGTCAATCCCATTTTGCATTTTGTGTAATTTCAAAAAATTGTGTATTGATCAACAATTATTAGAGTTTTAATTGAAGAACAAAACACAATAGTTACTATAATAGTTACTTACCAAGGAGTTGAAAACACTTATAGATGGATGTCAACCACAAAATCCTAATAATCTTGGTTTATTTGAAGTGAAGTAATCGGATAATTATTTTTCTATTAGAGAATCAATGCATCAAAAGAAAAAATAACTTGATGTAAATATTAAATGGGGGTTTCACCAATAATTTACAAGATTTTATAATTAAGTGAATGATTCACTAATATTTTACAAGATTTTACAATTCATTGGAAGATGCACCAATATTTTACAATAATTTATATTTTAGTAAAATATTCCAAAAAAATTGATATATAGTTGTAGTGGAGTAGATAATGACAATTAGTTACTAGTAGAAAGGAAAACAAGAAATCACATGAAGATAAGGAACATAGGAATAGAAGAACATAAATGATGTAGCAAAGAACCAACAAAGTGTTACTTTATATTAATGCATACATTTCTACACACGCACACACATATATATATTCACAACAATTTAAGTGTCAAAACCAATTTAGCCTATCTAAATTAGACTCTTGACATGACTAGGGAGTTGATCGAATTTATAATATCAATTCTAGAATTGTTTGGGATGGTCAACTAAGGCGACTAGCCACTCCAACATCTCCCTTTCACTTAATTGCTTCTTTGTGACAAAGAAAAGAAAATTTGGAGTCTTACAAAATTTGTACAAAATTTGATACACCATTAATTAAAAAATGTAAATCCTTATAGTGAAATAAAAGTTCATCTAGAAGGGTGGTTGGCTAATTAGCAGATATAGTTTTGTGGTCAATGAAAATTTCTTGAATTACATCTGCAAGGTTTAAAATGTGAATTCCTCTTCTTTTCCCTTCCTTGGATAACCGATTGGAACATTCAACTTCAATTTCCCGAGTGTGATGTTGTTGTTCACAAGAGAGACCACATCCTAAAAGCCTGGCTCAAAAAATTGAATTTATGTTGTCAGCAAGATGATCAAGATGATTGTGCTATTGCAGGTGTTGGTGTTGAATTCATAGGGAATGTTGTTTGATAAGTAGTTGGTGCATGAACTTGAAGATGCTGATCAAATATAGACCACTTCCATACAACTATACTTTAATGGGCATCAAAAGCTTTTAAATATTTCAAATATTGTACCTTGTAGCTAGTGATATGCCCCCTGAAAATTGTTGATCAACTAGTATTTGATGTTCTAATAGTTACACTTTATTAACAATTCCATGAAAATAATTAATGACATTGGAAGATTCTACTTTTACTCTCTTCCCTTCCCTAAACCACTATCTTTACTCCTGTTGTAGTTGGGATTAATATTTTTCTCTTGTAAAACCTAATTCTCATGGGTAGACTTTGCTCGAGGTTGAGTTACTTGATGGGGGCACAATTCTCAAATTAGAAATTATTGAGTTCATATTTGATCGCATGTGGGTGATAAATATATTGGAAAATATTAAAAACATTGGGTTGTGTGATATAATGTTTGTTCTAACACTTAATTTTCTCGGGAAAATTCTCGGTGAGCCTTTTGAATTATAGTGGATATTTTTTCATTCCCTTGAACTATAACTTTATCTTCAAATATATTTACATGAGAACTTAGTTGCTCACTGTGGTTGACCAATTGTTGTACAAACTATTTGATTGCAATAAGTGGATAATCAATTCTACTTGGATTGTTGATATTAAGTTTTTCTATTTCCTAGTTCTAACATTCTAAATAAATCTCCCTTTGTTGTTGTTGTCTCTACTACATCTTGCTTCTATCCAACATCCTTTTTTTTAATTTTTTCTTGGTTTCTCTCATAGAATTTTCTAGGGCTTCAAATATTTGTTTATCCCAAACATGCCTTAGGTCAAGTTTCTTACTACAAGTTTGTTTTATCCATTCTATATTTATGGAGCTCCAATGAGAAAGGTAGCTAAACAATTGTGTCTTACATTCTAGAGAGCTGAGATCACTTGTTGTTGCGAGACAAAGAATTGTAGGGTATTTTCAAGAGGTTGCTTATGCCCAAAATAATGGTTTGGAAGTGTAGAAAAGAAATCAAAGAAGAGAATGTGTTTGCAAAAGGGAAATATAGTTGGGAGTAGCTATTTTGGGTTTTAGGTGTGTGCTAACCATATCTCAAGAAGCTAAGATCTTGAGGACAAGAGGACGAGGATTGTGTTGGAAAGCAACGTATGTGTATCCTCTTTTTGATGTTAATTTGCTAGTCGAATTTGAGGTCCACGTTGCAAAGTTTGGTATTGGACACATCTTCACTATTGGAGGGAGGAGGGAGGTGTGAGATTGGACCATGTTGGCCCGAAATGCATCACCATTGAAGGACTAAGGTGACTACTAAATGAGGCATAGATGGAAGGAGCTTAAGGTTTGATCAATGATGATGAGAAGTTGTACAACCCAAGTTCCTTGTGGGAGAAGAAATTTCAATTTATTTATTTATTTATTTTGTTTAAAGATTCATTGTTCATTAATTACCAATATCAATTTAATTAAACAAATTATCACAATCTCGTAACTTTTACTACATTCCAGATTTTTTTGTGTAATTTTCTTTAAGAAGAAAGAAAAAAACATAATAACAAAATAATCATAATCACACTAGACATTCCTCATAGATAGCCATAGCCACAGCTACCTTGAGTTCTTAGAGAGAGGGAAAATCCCCTCCCTCAAAATAAAGACAAATCTTATTAATATAGTTTTTTATTGTTTACAAATAATAATATAGTTTACATATAAATAAACCAAAAATATTGTAATTTTGAATCATCTTCATTCTCCATCCCCATGCAAAGACATTAGAAAATAAGTATTAATAATAAGATAGAAAGAAAAATAATTACATCATTAAAATTTTGAGAAATAATTTAGACTAAAATCAGGAAAATAATAAAATAAATTCTATCATATTATTATATGCAATGAGAAAAATTAAAATAGCTTTCACTATAAATCTTAAATTGAAAATGTAAATAAAAAAGATTCTAAAAATTTAAAAATAAACCTAGATAAACATTGAAGAACCTAACCCTTTTACAATATTCAAACTCAAATATAAAATCTTCAAACAAAAAATGACACTCAACTCTCAACATAATAGGATCAAATACACCCAAAAAAAATTATTATAATGCGATCCGTGAAACTTATAATAAATATAAAATTTAATAAAACAAAAAAAACTTTAATAGTTAATGGAAAACTCACTTGCAATTACTGAGAACCCATCCTCCAATAATGGCCAATGGCAAGTAGACTAATGGCCAATGGCAAGTAGACTATCTAGGCGGGAAGCTGAAAGTGGCAAATTCCAATTCCTCTTTCTCATTTCTTCACGTGCACCCCAGCCATCATCTCCACCATCTCTTCTGTTCTTCATTCCACCGAGTTATCTGCAGTTTTATTGAATTGTTTAAAATCAGCTCGTCATAGTCCTATTGGACGCGTTGTGAAGCTTTTGAATTTTATGACGACTGGGAGGCGATGAGTGACGACTGGGAGGCATTGAGAAACCACCGAATCCACCCACTTTGACGGAGTAAAAATCTAAATTGGTGAAAATCAAAGTAGACTCTCTAGATCTAACACTACTCCTCCATTTCAACAACCTAATGTGCTCAGGAGATTGAGATTATCCAGATCGAGTATCTTTAACAACATATATATGAAATAAAGTGCTAAAGGTAGACGATTCGCTTTTGTAGCCAAAATTTTTCCTTTAAATCTAACCGATATTTACCTTGTGACTAAGAGCAGACAATTGTAAGATTTCTACACTA
>APFE031044061.1:50669-71883 GCA_000404065.3 Pinus taeda | reverse complement strand
CATGGTATTGGATGCTTCGGCATGTATAAATATGTATTGTAACATTGAAAGGAATATAATGAAAAATCAAGCTAGCAGTCTCGGTTTTGAGATCCAGTGGGAAATCTCTGTGTATATGTGTTTTATGTGTTATTCTCTCGCATTTTTATTTTTTCCGTGATTTAGAATTCGTATTCAGGTAATTTCTGTATGGGGTTAAAACCTACACGGAGATCAGTGGTTACCCCATCCTGCAGCTGGTATAAGGTCTCCCGAGGAAGGGCAGCCAAATTCAACCCCCTACCCCTTGTGTCACCTTCTGCCCTCTGCTAACACAACAACTACTGGTAATACTAAAGTATTCATTATGTGGCCGTGTACCATCTCCTCGACTCCAAATGTACCTTCCACAAGGTGCGACATCATCACTTCTGGGGATCGCACCTGTAATGCCTGCAACTGTGCTCTGAGTGCCCCCAACACAATTGTCTACTCCATCATCAACTCCTCCAGAGCACCCTTAGTGACATCGCGTACTGGTTCACTTCTGGCAAGAAAATCTCCTTGCAAGGTCTTTGTTGTCTTTTTCTTTTTACATGTAGGTGGCTGCACCTGGACGCGTGGACTCTTAAGTTGGGTCGATGTTATGATTAGGTCCATGCATTCCTGTGTCTCCACTTCCTCCTGTATGTCCATCTCCATGGACATTTCCTGATCCTCCATGATATCTTTGGCGGGCGCAGTGGTGGTTTCTATTGCAACCTCGGTCGCCTCCCACAACATGGCTGCTTTCTATTCCTGGCGTGTTCTTTCTGCCAACTTTGTGATGCACAACTTTATTTCCTACTTCTACTATTGTGCTGCAATCTTTTCTAATTCTGCCAAGTCCAAGGTGCGCCACTATGGAGGCCATGCTTCCATTGCCTTGAAAATTGCATCATCTGTTACAATGAATGGAAGCTTTACCCATGTTCGAGTTGGATCCTTTCACGCTCGGATATACAAATTATGCATATCTGCCTTGAATTCAGCCATGCTTTGCAAACTGTTGTATACTGTTGGGGATAACCATGGTCTGTGGTTGATCCATGTTCGGATACTTGCCTCCATAAATATCCAAAACACCTTGATCTCACAAACCCTCGTGGCATATTTTGTAGCCGAGAGCAAGTTATACCTCACAGCTTCAGGTAGGTTCTTCTCAATGTTGGGAAACTGGCTGCCCTTCGGTAGCTCCCCTACAACTAGCAGGATCGACAGGAGCAACCATGTGTAGTGGAAAGTTTTACCCTACTCCTTGGCTTCCCTACAATTCATCAAAAATTCATCATAGAGAAACTACACCCAGTTGAACTGAACCCCCTTTGCACACTGCTCCGTGAGTGCAATGACAAATGTTGGCACCTTATCTGCGCAACATTTCCTCATGAGCTTCCTGACCAGTAACTAGGTGGCGACTCGTACTCCTTGGTCTTTGATACTTTCTATTACATACCCTCACTTTTGTTTCTTGAGCTTATATTTAGCCTTCATGGCTTCTGCGAGACCCATGTCACTACTCGTTCCTACTATGGCTACAGGATCGTTTCCTTTAGTAGGCAGCTAGGAAATTCGGTGTACTAAATCAGCCATCATGGGAATCAGTTCCTCTAGACAGAGATATCCATCATGTACTAGACATAGTAGATGTTGGATAAAAAAAATTGTAATGGTCGCGTGATGATAGTGGGGTATCCACCTCAAATTGAGTAATCCCACCTTCTCCACACCCCGTAACCACTTTTGCTGCAATAATTTCTCCATGGCCAATTGGGGGAACTTCTCATTGTTCGCGAGGTCCCAACCTTTGAACTTGATACTTGGTATTTGTCCCAATAGCAGACTATCGAACCTTATTTCATCCGGAAGAAGCGGGGTCTGGAGCGTGTTCTTCATGGCCTCCAGGTCCTTCGATATCTTGTTCATCCCTTTCCACGGGGAGATGTATGGTGGTAGCATTATCACAAAAGGTACTTGGGAAACATTTTCCTCTTCCTCATCATGTGCTTCAATCTGAGCGATTACGGCTTGTAAATCTTCCTCTTCCTCCTTGATTTCAGTGGTGATAGCTTTTCCCTTTTCGGTCATTAACAATTTATTGAATCACGGTGATACCCAAACAGGCCCCATAGTCTACTTGTCTTTCTGGGGTCGTGGCATGTGTGGAGACTTTGGAACCTCTGGGGCAGTGGTCACTTTTCTAGGCTCCTCTTGAGTCAAATGGGGCTCCTCTGTGAATCTCACTCTGGTTCTAGCAACTAACATGGTTTCTATCCTAGATTCGCTCAAGTACTTAGTCATGGGTGGAAAGGTATCTTGGTGCTTGCTTCTCTGTACTGGCTCAAATCTCAAATATCCAAGTGTTTTTTTAAGGCTACCCCAAGGGGTTTTATAGTAACGTTTGAATTTGAATTTTATCATTCCCTCCACTTCTGAGTCATTAATATCTTCTTGGTGGTAGATCTTCCCATATCTAGCTTTGAATATCAGTCATAATGGCCCTGCACGAAACCTCCTATCCACATAGTTCTCCTGCAAACTTGTTTAGAGTCCCACGCCTTCTCTCAACTTCTTGGAGTGTTGAGACTATGATTTCCACAGATAGTTAGATGGTTGCACCCCAGGTGTGAGACTTCAACTTCCCTGCTAGCTTGGACTGCGAGCACCCTTCACCTACCCTTGTGTCCATTAGTGCATCTTGTTCTTCTTTGTATGCTGCACCCCCCTATTTGGTAAAGTGTGGTCGCACCCATGATAGCAAGGTCGCAACTGTTTCTATAATAGTAGGGCCATCCAGGCTTGGTCTCATCATACCTAGTCTCGAATGGCTCACTTATGTGACTCTAGTTTCGATTTTGTTGATTCCTTCGCCCAATATTACACTTTTCCTCCTTAGTCATTCCCATTCTTCATTGAGTGTGCAGAGTTTCAAACTCCCTTGTCGAACAGCTTCCTCTAACTACTGTATGCCCTTACCTAGGTCCCTGCATTCAGTCCAAGCTGATGGGGCTGTGTTCGGGGCACTTCTCTTCGTCTTCTTGGTTTCATCTTGTCTGATCGCTAATAGGGTCATCTTCGCATACCTCTTTTTTCTTATGGTCCTATAGGCCCATCGAACCCTTGGTACGCACAGATTCCAATTGGTTTATTTTATCCGACGAATGTTGTTTAGGATCCCATATATTTTTCTGAATTCTCCATCACGAACGGCTAGCGGAATGCGTCACCTTTCCTACTGTCGCGTCGGGTTCTAATTTTTGATTCTTAGTTGGGAAGGTGGATTCGCAACATATGTCTACATCCCTCACCACAAGTAGGTCCTCAAACCGCTTCATCCTTATTTTCCCAAGCACGGTTGACACTGGGGACCTCCAAACCGTACATGCACCTACCTTCTACCTTCGTGCCAGTTCCACCTAGTCTTTTGATGTGTACTCCACCCCTGTGCAATTGTCGCGTGCAGTGTCCCTTTTTGCACACCATGCTTCTTTCATTCTGTTATTCCAATTTTGCAATGGTCTACGAATTCTGCCACGTTTGGTGCACCCCCATCTATTGGTAGTTCCCTTACTTCGGTCATTACACGTTACAGTGATCTAACCATCATATTACAATTCAACGTTGTTGCTTCATGCAATCAGTTCTACCATCGCCCTATTTCTTCATCTGAATCCGATGTGCAGGAACTGTCACACTCCCATGAGATTCTCCCATCCACTGTTGGATTCACCCGATCTTGATCTTGCGCCATTATCTGATAGATGCAATCCAGCTTATCGTCGCTATCATCTTCACACACAGATTTGGTGTAGCATGCCCCTTTAGCTGGATCAAGCGGAACTACTACGCGTAAGGACGTTTTTTCAAAAATCATTTTCCGCTTCTTCAGGTTGATGACACCATTCATATTTGTGGCCCATTCTATCCCTAACAATGCGAGGTAAGGGTTGGTATCATCCACAATCTCTATTACCTCAAAATCAGTCTACGTGCTCGCACCTTTGATATCCACTGTTACCCCTTGCAATCTTCCCATGGGCATGATCTTTTGTTGGTTCGCCATCCGTAATTGAATATGAGACCACTATAATGTAGGTCTGCCCATGCATTCCCAAGTCTGCTTTGGTAACACGTTTGAACCCAAACCCAGGTCAAGGACTACCTAATCCATCTCATATTCACCAATTTGCATTGTCAACCGCATTTCCCTCCCAGTATGTAAAGCATGCTTCCCCATCTTTCGAACTATGTGTGGTTACCCTAATCCTGCGCATCTAGTGATAAGCTCTTGAAGTCCTTTAACTACCTTATTATCTCATAGCAACTTCATGCATGTCTCTAAAAAGGTAGTAAGCATAGACGGATCCATTCCCCGTTCTGGTTGATCCTTACTACCTGAAGTAGGGGCCTCCTTGAAGCTCTTCTTAGCTTCCATAACCGTTTCTGTTGTGCGTTCCGAGTCAAGCTCACATTCCCTTGTAGGGGCCTTGCGAACCCATGTGTCATCCTCAGGTTGCTTTCCCTTATCATCCCCTGTAGTCATGCCACTTCTAAGCACCATATTCACATTGGGGTCCTCTTTGCGTGGTTCAGACCTCATCATTTGGATATTTTGAGTTGGAGTAGGCTGTAGTACCCCTTTCTTGTGCATTTGTGTGATAAATGTCAGACAATCTACTACTTCATGATAAAACTGATAGCAAAACAGACAACATATTCTAGTTAGATTCATACAGTCACGTGCATAGTGCCCGGGTCCTTTGCAATTGTAGTAGATTAACTGTTTGCACCCTCGTCTTGATCCCATTCCTCCTCGTCCTTGACATCGCCCTTGAAATCCCCCTGCGTGATTGTTGCAGCTAGATCGAGGCCTCGCGTTTTTTTTTCTGCATTCAATACGATGGGGTCCTATCCATCATTAGCTCATAGCTCTGACATGTCCACTCATCGTGGCCTGCTGATCTGCAGAAATTATAGTACAACTGTTGCGGAGTCTAAGTATACTTCTACAACAGGTGACAGTTGTCCATTGCATGCCTTCCTCCCACCTGATAAATCGCGCACTAGAGTGCGGGCTCTGCACTCAACCCTGTTTGTGCTTACCGTCTCAGTGGCTTCAGTCCTCCTCCTGCCAAATAGTTCACAAATACAGGACAGTGATCCTTGTTGTGACCGTGGCCTTTACATTTTATACATCACACTTCTTTGCGTGCCTCTAGCCGAGGCGCCCTATCCTGCTTCAAACTTTGCATCTCTAAGCATAGGGTTTTTAGTTGCACGTGAATTTATTGTACCCCCAAGCCAAGATCCTGTATCGAAGTTTCATGCAATCTCATTGCTATTTCCAATGATTTTTCCTGGGCTGAAATCTTCTACTGTGATAGTGCCATCCTCAGATGTGGTGTCAAAGACACCACAAACCACATGCGGTGTTGTGCATCCATCAGCGTAATGTTAGCCTTGTGGATCGTGCTCTTTAATCTCTGATCTAGATCCTAGGGAGATTCGCCTAGCATCATCACAATCTCCTTGAATTTGATGGCCAACTACATCTCCAATTTCGGACGTCTAATTTCTTTTTTTAATGCAATCTGGATTTTTGCTATTCTGACATTCGAATGATCATTCAAGTGCTTGATATACCAAGTCAGCGCGCAATCCTATAGTGAACTTACCAAGATGGCCTTCTTAATGTTATCATATATAACTTTGTGCACTTCCCACACTACTCTTACTATGAACCAAAACTTATTGGGATCTTCGCTCCCTACCCCTTTGAATACAGGCAACTTAATCATGCTCTCCATGCTAAACCGTTGGTTTGGTGGAGGTGGTGTGGGCGAAGATGGGGGTGAAGGAGTGACACGAGTGGTGGTGTTAGCGGAGATGATAGCTGTGGAATGCTTTGCCTTATCAAACTGACCGCACTCCTTGGAGAAGCCCAAGTGCGTTCTTCCTCGTCCTCTCGTGGAGGCGAAATTAAAGGACTGTTTCCTAACCCTTCAATACCCTTGTAGGCCCTCCCTCTCCACGTCGTTCCACTCATTAATGGATACGCATCACCCGTTTTTCACATAACAACATCTTAATCTAGGTATTCAACAATTTGATGTACTTACCTTGCGATCCCTTGAGAAAATGTCTTTCTGCTTCGCTATAGCTAATAGTTGTGTCTATCACAAATTTAGTGATAAACCCTCCTATGATCTGATCCAGCCAGTGGTCTACAACTCGCGCAACCTTATCTTCAGATGCTTCTAGCTTGCACACCAACTCTAGAGTCCACACTATGGGATGATCAAGCTTGCACCTTCCCTAGCTATCTGCTAGCCTCGCAATCCACCCATATAGTTCTGAAGAGAAAGATGCGAAGAAGATCTCATGGATTTCTATATATACATAGCAATCTAGCCACCTCTTTTCAAATATCTGCGGGGTTTTATTTTCCTATACCACGAACTCGTGAAGATTCTGATCCAACCAATCTTCAGTTTCCTTCTTCGTAGGGTTCTAGCATTATGACATCAAACATCCCTTAGGCATATCCCAGTCCTGGCAATGGAACCATTTGTTGGATTATTGGGGCCTAACCTAGGTTCAATAGTGTTTTAGCCAAACAAATCCTGCACTACTGGCCCTTTTGGCAACAATCTGTGGAGCGCAGACTGAAGTCTCACGTGAGGTAGTATGGGAGGGTGTTGGAATCAGTTTTCCACACCCTAGGGATGTCTTGATGAAGTCTAGAGAGGCCACAAACTAATCTACGCACTCATGCTACATGGCACAGTTTTCTAGCCCTCGTGTATCTCGTCGACAAGGTACTTCCTAGATCCCTTCTTATTATTGCGGTTATTATAGATTTGACCTAATCCTTAGAGTCTTAATCAAGCATACAATAGTTATGACCAGCGCACACATAAATATTAAAGATATGCATTAAAATATAACATAAGATTAAACATACAGTTCTACAACCAAATGCACAATAATTCGGAAACACTTATCTTTATTAATCTTCTGTTCAGTACAATATAGTTCCACCCTGCGCACTCAGCTGCAGGGGTCCATGCACATAGTTGTGGACTCTACCAAGCCTCTGCGTACATAGCTACATAGCCTATGCTGACTACTACCAACCACGACACGGACTTACAGACTCAGAGCGAACAACCCATTACAGTTCATATCTAATAAAGAATTACCAAAAAAACTGACTCCTAAACCTAGAGCCGTGCTCTATTTATACATTCCCATGGTCTGTAGACCATGGGCAGGTCAACTCGCTTTCTATTATCTTACATTATTTTTGGGTGGACAACCCTTTGACTTGACTCATTGCAATTCGCACTCTGCATATTTCGCAGAACCCTTACAATACTATTACCCAAAATTGTGAGCTTTAAGCCCTGAAACAGTTACACAGGGGATCCGCTGCCCAACAATTAAGCACATTCGAGGTTCAATAAGACGATGTTAGCATGGCTAGCTATTAGTCTACTTGAAGATGCTCTTTGGATAGCTATTTGAGTAGGTTTTGGATATGACAAGGATACATTGCAATAATAATGAGTGGGATCCAATTAGCAGAAAATCCTAAAATTTCTTCAACTTGTACTATTGTAAGACACAAGCTTAAGCTTGTGATTGCTACCTCTGTGAGAGGGAGGATGAATATGGTATCCTTTCTTAATATATATATATATATATATATATTATATATTATATATATTATATATTATATATATATATATATATATTATATATATATATATATCTATATATATATATATAGATGTAATGTATATGTATATGTATATGTATATGGATATGGATATGGATATGCATATGCATATGCATATGCATATGCATATGCATATGCATATCTTATCCTATATCTATATCTATATCTATATCTATCTCTTCTCTCTCTATATTATATATATATATTATATCTGATTTGATGTCCTACATGAATAGGAGATTGTTGCTATTGAGACATGATTATTACCAAATATGAACACAATAACATGTTTTTGATCTACAGAGAGTGGGACTGACCGAGAACATTGAACCAAGTCTTCCCCCTTGTTTGAGCTCCCAGGGTGAGGAATTGAGATGGAGGAATCCTAGGGTCTAGGGATATTTTGACAATAGGGTTGTAGATGTTGCTCCCCTATCTATCACCCATAGGGTGTGTGTGATCTATTGTAGCATCCATTGTCATTTTAATTTTATTTTCAATTTTATCGCAAAAAAAATAAAAATTTATTATGTTATAATGGAAATAAAAGAAAATGAGGAAATCTTAAATAAATGAGTTGTTTTATATTACTGGCGGCTTATGAATGCGAGAAACCCGAGAGAAGATCTGAGTCATCCAATTGACAGGTAGCAGATCTAACGGTAGTTGCATGGTTAACAAGGGTGAGGTTTACTCCAAAATTGGATGTGAGAAGTTATAAAACCGAGTTAAAACCTTAGTTAATCAGGGTCGTTCACTTGAAGAATGTAGATCTGACGATAATCACATGGTTAACATGGATGAGGTTTAATTTAGAAAACAAACGTGATGGTTTATGGAATGCAATTTAATCCATTGAAGTTTGGATCAATCACAGGCCCTCATCACGAAGGGACAAGATCTGACACATATCATGTCACAAAGTGCACAGGTTTTATTATAAATTTTGGACCTGAGAAGTCTTTTAACTACAGTTTTGTTTCCTATTGGGTCTTTGGGGAAGGCAAATGTTTACGAAAAAGGCAAACGCAATAAGGTTATGAACTGGAGTCTAAATTCTTTTCAGTTCCGTGGTAGTTGATATTCCACGTAAATCAACCAATTCTGTTGTTTTAGCAGAATAACTAAAATTAGATCCAAATGACCGAACTTTCAAAGGAACGATGATTGGTTGGGTTTCTTTGTGTTTCTACCAATCAAAAGATTTCCGATAGATACGTGGGCCCATAACCACATGTCCATGCACGAAGTTTTGTAAAGATGCAGTTTGTTGTGTTAAACAGTCTAGCTATTATGAGAACATCTACAAAGAAACTTCATCAGAAGTCAAGCCACAGATTCGAACAGCGAGCAACCATCACCTTCTAATTTTTGTTACTTCTTGTTATTTTGTTTTCTTGAGAAGAATGAGGTGTCGTTTACCCCCCAATGTAATATTTTGTAATGACTTTTACATTAAATAGTTATGAGATAGTTAGGCAATTTGACAGTTTTGATGATTACCAACTGTCTCATAATGTATAAAAAGAGGGAAAAAGAAAAAGGGTCCGAATTTTGAAGAATCTGGAGAGTAGGCTACTAGATTTTTGATAAATTGTTGATTAATGAAAGAATCAGAAGTTTTCCACACATTGTTGGTTATGATTTTGTAACTTTCATGTTATTTGTCATCATATGTCTCCTTTTCTTTAAGTATAGTAATGAAGCTGCAGGACTTTGTTTACTTACGTGAATGAAGTTAAAATTCCTTAAAATATCGCTCCTATACTTAAAACTCCTACTTCAACATTTCTTCTAAGTTACCGATTATAGTTTATGTGAAAACAACATATTGTCTCTAACTTTTGAAAGCATTATAGATAATAGTTTCTATGGAAAACAACATATTGTCTCTAACCTTTCAGAGCATTCTTCATTCAACATTTATATCTAACATCATATGGCATTCTGAGACTTGCTTATTACCTAAGTATTAAGGGTTAAGAACCAAGTCTTTATGTTCCTTCATTTGAGGATATATCATACAAATAAGTGACAAGAATAATAAACATTAATGTCTTAAGCACAATTTCTACATGGCCAAGAAATTGGTTTCTTAAGGGACAACATGATCCTTGTCTATTTTGACAAGTCAAGTATCTCCCCCTATATTGGTCTATGCAGGGTATACACTAGTTGGCATCATACCCACAAGTTGGGATTGTTGAGATTCTCCCTCCCCATCTAGCCAAAGGGTTGAGGAGGCTTGGGGGTGTGTGATCCTTACCTTTGGTAAGTCAGGTATCTCACTTAAGCTCAAATTATGATGCAGGTGTTTTACCACATGACTATTGAGGGTCATTGTTGGGTAGATCAATGGGAAATAGGATGGTTGTGATACTTACCTCATATATCAAGTCATATATCACCAATTGAATACACAATGGCATGGTTGTATTCCTTTCTTGGTAAGTGGTATCTCACTTATTTGCTTGAAATGGGGTGAGAGTGTCTAATAGGACATTCCTCATTGTCATTGGTTTTTGGGTTGATCTGTGCTACCCTATGCGGTTCCAAGTAGAGGCGAAGCTCCCCGATGTGGTTCCAAGTTGATATTTTCTCCCTGATGATAATCTCTTTGATGTTTCCCAGGTGGTAGCATTAGGCTCCCCGCTAGAAGTGATTCTCGGTGGTAGCAGCGATTGCCCAATGGATAGAGGGTGCAAGCTTAGGCTCCCCTTCGATATCAAATTCTTCTCCTTTCGATTTGAGAATGTTTAAGCATATGAGAAAATATAATTAAGAGATAAGTAGAGATGAACAGAGACAAGATGTGATGACATTTGATGACAAGATACCTAGGATGGGATATGATTTGCTGATAGGATATTTATGATGATTACATGGTGCAGCTAGAATTTCTCCCTAACTGAGAGGGAGTGTTAATTTGGTATCTACGTGAAAATTTCCAACCATGGGATGAGATTTATCTTTTCGAGAAGACCAATTTTGACTATTGAAGTGTTCAATTTGGACAAGGGAAAGTGTATTTTTGAATTAACCCCCGCATGTGCACATTTGATCAGGTTCGCCCTAAAGAAAATTGGAGACTCTTGGAAGTCTATAAATACAAGTGACCTCAACCGCATTTGGATATAATCATGGATCATTTTTTTATTCTTCTCATTGATTTTTCTCACATAGGTTTGAGGCAAGTTAGTGGAGATTGGTTGGCACAGGTTCAAAATTGCAGGGTTTGAAGCTCACATCTATGTTTTTAAGGTTTTGAGTCTCAGCTGTAGGAATGTCATCGAAAAATTTTGATTGAATTATTTCAGCCACATGCATAAGACATCTTCCCTGCTACTGGAAACTAAATGTTGAATTTCTAGTTGAGCAAATTTTTTCCTCATTGACCGCAGAGTTTGGAAGTTGACTATAGACAATGAAATTTGATTACAGGCTACTGAATTAGGGTTTTTAATTATTGGCATTGTTGGGTCATCTCATGAATGTTGTTTATTTTCTTTTGTTGGATAGGATTATGGTTGAAGATATGGGTAATTATACTCTCTTTTTCTAAATCATTCAATGACAATCTAATAAGAAGAATAGTTTGAAATGGTTTTCTCCATAGTGGATTTTTCCTTGGTCTCCGACCAATCTTGGTGTCTTTATGTGTGAATTTTTTTCTTTTGTTGTTCCATTATGTTCTGTTGCATTAAATATGATGATGTTGTTCTTTCTATATAATTGCATATGATGTTGAATAATGTTGTAGATCTTAATAATGTTAGGTTGTTATGGGGTGAATTTAATATGTTAATGTTGAAATGTAATTATCAAAGCAAAGAAAAATTAACACCCTTCAAATTAAGGGGGGGAACATTGGACACGTAATCCACTAAGGGTCAAGGTGTGGAAGTTGAATAGTCAAAGGGAGTCCAAGATACCTTGGAATATGAATCCAACAGTCATAACAGTGTATTATAAATTTATATTTTTGTGAATGGTAAATGCTTTCATGTTTATCTTTCACATATGGTCCATCCCATTTGTGTTGTTTAACAAATATATATTAATATGTAGAAGGAAGATCATATCAAAGAATTCAATTATTACTTCACCATATTTTTAAATAAATTCATTATTCATGTGCAATTGAGCAGAGTAGTATTTGAATATTACACATTTTGTCTACATGGATCTATTTCCATATTTGTCAAAGCCAATGGTAAAACCACTCTTGAAAAAAAATTAAGCTAAGAAGGTTGAGAAGGAAATGTCCACATTAGTACAAAGTTTGAGACATGAGGATGATAAGATTATTGTTGTAAATAGGAAACTTCTTTTATTAACTAAACATGTATATAAGCCTAAGGAACCCATAGATTTAGAGGCTATGCTTAAAATGCTAAAAAAAATATCCAATGTAGCTTTTGATTTTAAAAATAAATTTGATAAAGGAATTTCCAATAATATAATCTTTAGCCTCTTTTTATAGAAAATACAACATTCCCCTAAAATCTATAGAACCTTCCAACACAAATATAAATCTAGAGGAAGTGAGGATGGAAACCTTCCATTATTTCCATCAAGATAATAATTCTAAGAAAAATGTGCTCAATTAACCCCTTAACCCCTAACCCTAGACACCTTAAACCATAAATCCCTAATTTAGAAAAAAAAATCTTCGACATAATGAAAAACTTACCAAGGGATGATATTCATGCCTGCCTTCAAGGTGTCCAAATTCTCTACAATGTTGTTTAGTTGTTTTTATTAAAAGTATCCTCCTATTTTATCCCATACAGTTGATACAAGCATAAGAACATTTTCCATCACTCATTTTTTCTTACCAAACTTTTAATATTGATTATCTCCAAAAATCAACCATTTTTTAATTATTTGTAAAGCAATAAATAATTTTATTTTTTTTAACAAAAAATTTCCCTTATATATAATTTTATTGTGGTGGATTTATGACATCCACATAATATGGAGAGGCAATGTATAATGGTTAAAAAAATTGACCCCCTCCAACATTGATTTTGAGGAAGCTTGTGAAGTGGATACTAGAAAAAGTGGAAGAAATCAATGGAGGAAGAAATGGAGTCCCTATTGGAAAACAAAACTTGGGAGTTAGTAAAGCTTCCAAAAGGAAGGAATTCCCTACAAACAAATGGTTATATATGATTAAACATGAAGGTAAAAAGAAAAAGGAAATATACAAAGAAAGGACGCTCGTGAAGGATTTTCCCAAAAAGAAGGTATTGGCTTTACAAAAAAAATCACCTATTGTCAAAATGTCATCAATTTTAAGGTTGCCAACAAAGGGATTTGCCTAAAAATATGGTATTGACTTTACAAAAAAAAAAAAAAAAAAATACCCTTGTTGTCAAAATGTCAGCAATAAGAGTTATCCTTGGTCTCGTTGTTGCTATAGATTTTGAATTTGAAAATTTTGATTTGATGACAACTTTTCTTCATGGAGAACTGAACGAGGAAAATTATGTGGAATAAATAGAAGGATTCAATGTAAAAGTTAAAGAGAACCAATGTTTTCAGGTTGAAGAAGAGAACTTATGGGCTAAAACAACCACCTCATTGATGGTACAAGAAATTTAATTCATTTATATTGGAGCATGGCTTCAAAAGACTAGAGATTGATATTGTGTCTACATCAAAAGGTATGACTAAGAAAAGTATATTATACTACCATTGTATTTGGATGATATGCTGATTGTTGGATATGATAAGAACATGATCAATAGGTTGAAGAAAGATTTGGGTATTCAATTTGCAATGAAGTATTTAGGTCCAATACAACAATATTAGGCATGAGGATCATTAGGCATGAGGATCATACATGAAAAAAAAGAACAAAAAAATTTGGTTGTGGCAAGAAAAATATATTCAGAAGGTGTTAAATAGGTTCAATATGAAGGATGTGAAACTAATTGGTACACCCCTAGCATCACACTTGAAACTCAATGCTGATGTGTGTCCTTATGATGACAAGAAGGATGAAACGAGTCAAATCACTTATGCTTCAACAGTTGGTAGCTTGGTGTATGCCATGGTATGTACTAGTCTAGATATTGCACATTCAGCAAGAGTAGTGAGGAGGTTCCTTGTAAATCCCAAAAAAAAAAATGGCAAGTGATAAAGTGGATTTTGTGGTATCTCAAGGGTACTAGTAATTATTGTTTATATTTTGGTAATAATAATGTTGTCCTTGGAGGTTATATAGATGCAAATATGGCTGTAGATGTGGATACTAGAAATTCCACCACTAATTATTTATATTCTTTTGCAGGTGCAACAGTGTCTTGAATGTCTATACATTAGAAAGTAGTATCCCTCTCTGCAATAGAATTAGAATACATAGCTTCCATAAAAGCTTGCAAAAGGATGTTCTAGATGAAATTATTCTTAGGAAAGATAGGAATAAAACAAGATAAATATATGTTGTGTTGTCATAGTGAGAGCACCATTCTTATCATAAAAAACCCACCTTATCATTCTAAGACAAAGCACATTGATGTTTGGTATCATTGGATTCAACAGGTGTTAGATGATGGGTTGCTAAAGTTGGAGAAAATACACACTAAAAGCAATCCAAATGATATGTTAATGAATATTTTTCTAGGGGATAAGAAGGGGCTTTGTAGAACCTTAGTTGGAGTAATGCAAACATGATGAAAGGCATCTTAGAAAAGGATTAGTAGCGAGGCGAGAGAAACAATGTCAAAAACATTCAATCAACCCTCTGTTTGGTCTCAAGTGGGAGATTGTTAAGTGTGCCACCAAATCAAAATATAAAATATTTTGACTTCTTCAAGCTTCCATAATATTAAGGAAAGAGTCAAGTGAGTTGTCCACACCCATGGTATTGGACCCATATTATTATAATAAAGTTTATTTTTACGAATATAAAATAAGGGTGTGAGTGGAAAGAGAGTGAATATAAAAAACTCATTGCTATTTTAATAAAAGCTCTAATCTATTTTCTATGACTTTTTCCAAAAAGATTTTCCACATAAATTTTATCTCCGCTAAAAAATTATAAATTAATTTGTTTTATTTATATTCCATTTATTTATTATTTTCTTTTTTATTTACACCACCAATTCAAACCATCATTATTATTTTTTGGCATTGCCATAATTAATAATATATCCACTAAGATATATAATATGCAATATATGGACATAATAGCGTATATATCACAATATATTGCGTTAAAAACTATATTGCAGAAAACCTCTTGTCCATTTATGTATGAGACCCACATTTATGTATGAGACCCACAACTATCTTGTTTTTAATGGACAAAATAATTATGGGAAATGAAAAGTTAAAGAAAGCAGTTTTTCTTACCAATTTTAAGTACTAGATTGAAAGGTTCAAATTTTCTTCTTTAAAAAAAATAGCTGAACAGGAACCTACCAACAAAGAGGTCTAATTATTCTTAGGTGATGGAAGACTTTAAGGCCATAAATATCAAGGGAGAGGCCATAAACAAGATTCCATCGATAAAGTGGTATTAGTTTTCACTATTGTGTATCATAAAAGTTGGGCAGAGAGATATTTATTGGTATTATTATTCTCCTTGAAAAAATAAAATTAAATGATAATGTCTCTGATTAAAAATTAATTAAATTTTCTTTCCTCCATTATGTTTTAAGCACCTAGTGGAATAATTTAGAATAGTTAATAAAATAAAATAAAATAAGAGCGACATGTCTTACCAATCAATGTCTTACCAATCAAGAACATGATAATGGAAGTGGAATTTTTGAATTAATAATGGAAACCAAATTTTTAAATTATAAAAGGAAAAAGAGGAATATTACGTTTCATTATGCTTTCTTGATAAACAAAAAAAAATAGTGATTTGACATTTTTGGAGTGTGAGAAAATTAGGTTGAATTTCAAAATTTATGTGAAGTGTTACATGACCAAAAAGTAAGAGGAGTGTTATTTGTTTTCAATAAGGAAGTGGAATGATTTTTGTCATTTAAAGTAAATGAATGATAAGTGGAAAAAAGGTTAATGGTCATTTCATGTATAATGAAGGAATTAAATGAAATGAAAACTAGTAAAGGATGCTAAAAGATTAGTGTAAGTCCACTTAGGTTAGTAAATATAATTATGGACTTATGGACAAAGTGGAGTAATTGGTGTAGAGAAAGAGAAAAATAATAGAATATATGAAATTTTGAAGAATCTGTGGAAAATCTTGTTATCAATTTTTTGGAAAAAACCAATGTTTCAGAATAGTTTAGTGAGTCCATCATCAGGGTAATGTGATCTACCTTTTGAGAAGAGAGAGTGTGCAAGTATGGAGCAATTAATAGTTAAATGAGATAAATATATAATGTCGGCATTTAAGGGGATGGCTGCATTTAGCGAAATTTGGAGTCATCTCTGCATTGTTTCAGAAAAATGAGATTAGATAGGTATTTAGCTCTTGAAATTCTCAGCTTCTCAAAGTTTAGAGCATTGTTCATTATGTCCCTTCCATGGTGGGACTTAATGGTGTTAAAGAGAGAGTCCATATAGGTTGGTAGAGTTTTAAAGAATCTGTGGAAAAACCTGTTATCAGTTTTTTGGAGAAAACCAATGTTTCAGACTAGATTAGTGAGTCCATCATCAAGGCAATGTGATTTTCCTTTTGAGAAGAGAGAGCATGGAAGTATGGAGCAATTAATAGTTAAATGAGATAAATATCTAATGTCAACGTTTAAGGGGATGGATGCATTTAGTGAAATTTGGAGTTATCTCTGCACTATTTCAAAAAAATAAGATTAGATAGGTATTTAGCTCTTGAAATTCTCATCTTCTCAAATTTTAGAGCATATGAAATTTTGTCTCAAAGAAGAAGAATAAAGCTATAAGGTTATGCTAAGCATAATGAGGTCTATTTACAATATTAATTTCATTATATAATTATATTTCTTAATTAGTTCAAGTGGAACAAAGAATTGTTTTCATTAATTCTTAGGACCCACGATTGTTACATGCATGATGTGAGAACATGTAATGCTTGAGATGCAATGTCTTAGATGCACATATTGTGACATGCATGGTTACCTTGCAAAAATCCATGAGAAGTTTCATGGAAAGAATTTGAAAGTTCAAGAGGAGCATAGTTAAGAAACAAATAAATTGTGATAAACCTTGATACAAGTACAAAAGTAGTTACAACAAAGAAAGGAACATAGTTTTGATGAAAGAAGGAGAGTAAAAAATCCCAAAGATTGTCTTTTTTCGATTCTACCTTCTTAGAGTTTTAAGAGGAATCCCATGGAAAAAACAATAGAAAGAGATCTCAACGAGATAGCCATGAAAGAGGATTCCATGAAAAGGCCAAGCCTCCTATATTTGATGGAAAAATGAAGATTATATATGCAATTGAGTCATAAATACTAGGAATGAATCAATATCCCAATTGTACGACTATTTAAGAAGCTAGAAAGTAAGTTAACCAAATTGGAAAACTTTCATTGAGGTGAGAACACCATGAAGAATGTGACCATAAAATCCTACACACAACCAACTATAGAAACACATTGTTTGCTCTCTAAGCGCATAACTACTTGTATGTTAGTGTTAACAAAATTTAAAGACTAACAAATATAATGAGAAATTGAGAGTTACATGAAATGAGATAAGAGACAATAACACTTTTTCAATTTTTATTCATATACACATCAATTTATTCTTACAATCTCTGTAAATTCCTACTTTGTGATATGAATCTACATATACACCATTTATTTCACTGCCAGATGCACCTAGTTGTCCATCTTCTCTATATTCCTTTATTCCTTTCAATCTTCATGATCTCTTCTCTACCCTTTGCTTCTCCTCATCTTGCCACTAACTTTTTGTTTGTTCTGTACTCTTAAATATGATTTAGAAATTGAATAGTTATAGTGGTTCAACTTCCTCCCTCGTTTCCCAAACCAATCATCATCTCCTAGCATAGGTGACCCATTGATATGTCATAGTCTTGTCAGACACATGGAATTGCAGTAAGGTATGATCCATAGTCTTGTAGCAAAGTTGTAGCACTATAGCACCAAGGTAGAGTTGTAGTTGTATAACAACAATGTTAGAGTCACAACATTGTAACAATAATGATAGAGTCACAACATTATAAAAACAATGGTGGAGTTGTAGCACTGCAACAACACTAGAAAGGTGGAAAAATTGTTGCAGCAATGGTAGAGTCGCAACATTGTAGCAACAGTGGTGAAGTTACATCATTGTAACAACAATAGTGGAGTCGCAACAATATAACAACAATCGTGGAGTCACAACACTAAAACATTAATGCCAGATTTGTAGCATGATCACAACACTCTTATTTTATCCTCTAAATATTAACTCAAATAAGTTGATGCATATTGATTTAGGTCAAATATTCTTCTACATTAGACATCCCTAGTAAGAAAAACATGAGCTTACAACTCATGTGGATGATATTACAGATGGTATAAAGGAGTAAGGCCCTCATAATTGTTCCAATTCTTCTTTAGAAACCCACATTGCCTCCTTGAAACCTTTATTTCTCCACTTGACCAAATATTCAAAATACTCCTTATTTTGAGTCATTCTACTAACTCTCTTCGTTAAGACTTGCTCTAATTCGTTAGCTAGCTTGATAGACCATTGTTTATTCGAGTCATCCAAGGTACCTTCTTCATCATCCCCATATCCTTCATGAAAATAATCCAAGTTAGTGATATTGAATATTGGTGAAATGTCAAAATTATCTAGTATCTCCAACTTATAGGTATTATCGAAAATCTTCTTCAAGACTCAATGTACTTTTGAGAAATATTTATTTCTTTAAATGCACCATCACCACATCTAATTCTTTAAAATAATTTTATCTTCTTTTCAAATATACCTTTTTCTTATATCTGGCATTTCTTTGTTACAAATTTAGTGTGACTTTCTCATGGATTTTATGCATGTCCTTTGCAAACTGACTTGCATTAGCACTCCTTCTATCCTTTAGATTTGGAAGCTTCAAAAAAAAAAAAAAAATCCCCTTGGAAACCTTCATAAACTATTTGAAATGGACTCTTTCCAACAAACTTATTGATTGAATCATTTTAAGGGAATTCATCCTAGACTAAAACCAAATCCCAATGCCCTAGTTTTTCTACACTCAAATTCAACAGATTCCCAAGGATTTGGTTGAACAACTTTGTCTATTCATTCATTTGTGTATGGTATGTGGAATTGTACAACAACTTAGAGCCCATTTTCTTCTAAATTACCCTCCAAAAATTTCCAAGGCATCTGGTATCTCTATTGAAAGTGATACTCCTTGGTCTCCCATGTAATCTCACAATTTTTCAAAAGAAAAAAATAGCCACATCAGTAGAATCATTGGATTTATTGCAACGTGTGAAATGTGCAATATTCAAAAACATGTCTACTATGACCAACATATATTCATGACCTCTATGTTCTATGTAGTCCCCAAAGGAAGTCCATATTCACATATTCTCATTGCCTTACTAGTAGTTGTGTATATTGTTGAAAAATCTAGCACAATGTAGACTAGCACTTATTTATGAACATTTATAATTACTTGTGATCATTATATATATATATATATATATATATATATATATAATATATATATTATATAATATATATATATTATATTATATATATATATTATCTATATATGATATAATATATATATATATTCCTTTTGCATTTAAAAATTCTTAATCAAGCAATTATACTTCATAAATTCAACCATGCAAGAAAAATAAAAGTAGATATCACATGCTCAAGATCAACACAATGTTTACCTTGGGAAAACCAACTTGAGGTAAAAACCCAACAATTCCTTAAATTATCAATTCAACAAGAGATATCAATGTCACAACTATGGACAAACTAACTAGCAAACACATCCGCCAAAAGTCTAAATCATCCCTCCTTAATATACTTGCAACAGAGAGAATTGAGTACTCTTTCCATAGAGTGAATGCCACTGAAATTCGACCTCTTTATGTGTAGATAAACCAAAAAATATCAGCCCCTTTCCACAATGATGAACCATAGAATCTTTGACCCCTTTCCTCAAAGATGAACCAAAGAGTCTCAACCCATTTCCACATTATGGTTTGACCTTATCCATAGAAACAAATTTATCATGTTCATTAGAGAATAATCACAGAGAATTCGACTTCTTCATAAAGGTTCAAATTTCCCTTGAACTTCTTCCTTAATATTCTTCATTATGTTCCTTGATTTTCTTCGTATGGCTACAAGATATTACTTCGTTGATGCCAGATCAAATGATGGGATGGAGAGGAGGATGAGTGGCTTCTATATATATAATATATAATATATATATATATATATATATATATATTATATATCTATATATATATTAATATATTATATATATAATATATTATATAATATATATATATATATATATATATATATTCTAGATAGATAGATAGATAGATAGATAAATAGATAGATATATTCATCAATAGGTTGAATGGGTGCCTTGCATAGTTGGGCTAACTTGAGGACATGAGGGATGACTTGGACATCTTGTGGTGTCAAAAAATAACTAAAAAAAATTATTTTTATTTGTGATAAATACATTAATAATTTAATTTTATTATGAGCATGAAGAACATGCCTTACATAAACAAGTGCATCAATAATAAATACATTAATATGAATACCGACCATAGTTATAAATTCAACACTCCCTCTTAGCTAGTGAAGTATTCATAATGACTACCACGATAATATCAAGTTGACAAATTCTCTAAGGAATGATCAACATTAAGATAAGCATCATAATTACCATCATCAACCATACAAAATCATGGTTCACCATCAAACAACTATTAACATAGTCTAGGTGAAACACAAGATGACTCTATAAAGAGATCCGAGCATGATGTTGGGAGAATTTAGATCAACTGAGTACCTCAAGGACCATATTCCACCCAATGTCAACTAACATAGGGAGTACGTCCCTTATTGGGCCTTTCTCCCTAATTCGGGTCAATGTACTTAATACATGGATAACTTTCCTAATTTTGGTCAAAGTACTAGACATAGGGAGAAGTTTAGTCCACTGGACCATTCTTCCTAATTCAAGTCAATGTACTTTACATGGGGATAAATTCCCTGATTCAAATAAAAGTACTTGACATTGGAAGAATTACATTCCATGATGCTATCTAATCTAGATTTGAGACCTCTGTGGTGTAATATTTTAGATTCAGACATCGGAGATTCCACAGTAATAAGATTTTTCTGCCAACGTTTCGAATCCCAACTGGGATCCATCATCAGGGCAACTTTAAGCTTGATAGAAGAAGAGCAGCTGATTAGGGATAAATAAGAATGAGGAAAGCAAGGAGGAGGGTCGGCTCTCAATTTTTGAGAAGTCGGCGGCCTCTCTAT
>APFE031044061.1:2966-41768 GCA_000404065.3 Pinus taeda | reverse complement strand
GTCATACTCTTCATGAATGACACTACATGTTGGTTTTGCAATAGCAACTCTATCAATGGCTTGATCCTCGTTCACAAGTGTAGAGTCTGAAATGGAACAACACAAGACAGTATCATCTGGAGGAATAGTCGAGTATGAAGACAATGGTTGTGGTACGAAATCCATATGACAATTCGATGGACACACAACCAAATTTGCGCGAAAATTAAGTGAAGTGATGTTGGGAGGATTTGCCAACTGAACAAATGTGTGAGCATGATCTCCCACATCACTCTGCAGTGGTGGATCTATTTGATGAGGGGATGGTAGACAGTCACTTGTGACAATGACCGTGTCCATCTATGATTGGACAAATCCATCACTGAAGAATGTTAACCGAGGCTTGAGTTCAAACTTCTTTAGGATGAGCAGATTTCTTAAAACAATACTCGAATTGGTCCCAAAGATAGAAAAAAATCATATGGCTCTTCAGAGCTTGAAACTGCAAATCACGGAAGCGCTGCCAAAAATCCATAGGTGATTCATACGGAACCTTCCATTGTTGTAATAGTTTTTGGTCAAGATGTTCTGGACCAAAATGATAGAAAGTGTCTTCAATGAGATCACAAAAGTTCTCAAGTGAGTGCACGCTGTCAAACAGTAGGCTGCAATTCCACCAATGTGGAGATTCGCAAAGTGTGTATGTAAGCAGCAAACATGTTTGTTCATCAGAACATCCATCATCCTCATGAAGCAAGGCAAGGAAGTCATGTAAGAACTCAAGCCAGCCCACTTCACCTTCACCATCACACGTGTATGTGGACAAGAGATCGAAAAACTCCCTTGTGATGGTAATAGATTTGGCATGTGAAAAACATCGTGGAGGGAGGAGAGTGCAAGACTCCATGATATATATGCCAAGGTTCAAAACATGATGAGAGTACACAGCTTGTCATCTAGCCCTCCTTCTAGCACCAAAAATGTCCATTGTGTTAGACCTGCCAACAAGTTAAGGGATCTCCCTGGTAAGAAGTCCCAATTAGACCTCAGACCATTTGGTGGAGGAGTCCTAGTAGTGGCTTGTACGGTAATGCCTTGACCGCGGTTTCACACAGAGGAAAGTAAGATGTCCCTATTGGTAGAAAGGGTTTGATAGTTGTAGTAAGTCAAGGAAGGTGCATGAGAGGTTTTAAAACACTGAGGGTGAGGTGAGTGCACCCCTTGGAAACATGTAATAGTACGCGGCTTGGAAGGGAACACATGAGCGAAGATGCAACACAAGCTGGAAATAAATTTAGCAAGTAATCCAAATTGATGGTTAAACCAATAACACATTCTAGAAATATTCATACATACTTATACAGAATCATCCATACATGCATGCGTAAGCAAAAAAATACATATGTTATTTAGAGTAAACAAGATAGCTAGAATACAATACAAAATATGCATGAAACATGATGGCTATATTATATTAAGAAGTGTGAGTTCCAGTCATACAATACATCCATGTCCAACCAGTAGTTCTGATAGCATAATTATAGCCACAACTATCTACTCCTCCAAAGAGATATACTAGCTTTGCGCAGTGGAGAAGCCAAGGTGCATTACAATATTGTGCAAGATTTGTCTAAGATACTCCTATCGAAACATGGCTAACCAAAAGCCTTTAAAATGAGTTATGAGGGGCTATTTATAGAAAAGGATGGGGTGGCCCTTGACATTTCCCTTTGTGACAGTTCATCTACCCTCATGACTCATCGTCTACTCTATGACTATTACATCCAACTATCGACACTTGAACTTACACTTGACAAGATATTACATTACAATGCACATGTACCCATGTGAGACAAAATGGCTTGAGTAAGCCATGTAAGACATCACTAAGACTCAAACATTTGTTGGAAGACTAACTCTTCGACATCCTCACGGTGTTTGACAGTAGCGACTTGATGCCAAGATTGGTAGTCTGTGATGGTGTCTATGTACTCTAAGGTGACATCTTTTTGGAACTTGACTCTTGCCTCCATAGCATCTGGGTACACTACTCGGGCTCCTCTATCCAACTCATCTAATAGCATGTGCATCATTGTCTTCAACGTGGTCAGACCAGCAACAAACTTGTGCATGGCGTCTACACTAATTGAAAAGTCTAGGCTAGTGACTATGTGAATCATCTCGTAAAAGTATGAGTCAATCTCTAGTCATACCTTTGCCTTTGTCTTCACCTAGGTGAGAGTCCAAATAGATAGGATCGCATGTGCATGCACCACAACATCCATACTCTTGAATACACATGCATGGGAACCCTATAGACTAGTGATGAGTTGCGGGAGCTCTTCATAGTTCTCGATCTGACTCTGGATGCATGCGTTTAGCTCGACCTCTCTGGGCTTCATCATCTTAGGCAAGTGAAGTAGGGCTCCCTTGTATCTCATCGCCCATGTTTTCATGTAATCAACAATAGCATGCACGTTTGATAAGATACATGCTCTTCTAGTACATCATTGTTGCCATCCATTAAGATGGACAACTTCCTTATGCACAATACCAAACTTGGAATACAATGTCAGCATGACTATGTCAAGGGACAATACTTCATCTATTATTTCCTTCTTTAATTCTGATCGGGCGGAGGTTGTAACCAATTCTCCTCCTTACCTGGCTATTTGCAACTCTTTAGCCATTCACTTGTTCTCAGCTATCAAAAAGAAAACACTCAAGCTAGTGGCTTCAACATATGCTCTGGTGGCATCGGCCAATGTTGTTGGATGTCTGTGCACATCAGACATGATCACTCATTTCTCATACTATGAAGGAGATGTATGATCTTTCATAGTTGACACTTTGTGAGATTTCACAACTCTATGTTGAGACTCGTCGAATGATATGTTGTGCATCTCTCCTTTCGGCTGATCTCCAAGGATCATTGTCTCCTTGGTTGCTTGGGACTTGCTCGTCTTCTGGATGTGGTGAAGTTGGTGGTTCGACCTCTTGGTGGTGAGGCATGAGGTTGATGTCTTACTCTAACTACTGCTGCACCATATCTGTATCCATCTATTCAAGTGCTCGCTCTATCTCCTGAGCAATGTCCTGCTCCTTCGATGGTTCACCCTGTCTGCGTGATGCTAGATGTTCTGATGAGTCCACTACTAGAACGGGCACAGTTTCATATGTATGTACAAGTTGTGCCCACTGTTTTACATGTTCATGTTGTGATTCCTTCTCCTATCTACATAGCTCTTGTTCCTTCCAGAGTTTCTCCTTCAGCTCCTGCAACTCCTTCTCTGTTTCCTACATTCTTCGTTTCTCTCTCTGCCTTTCCGTGTTTTTCTTATCACATTGTTTCCTCTTTGCCTCTATAGCCATAGTTGCTTTCTCCACAAGTGGATCTACTCGGAACTTGAAGCTTTTCTTTTCCTCCACATGGTCGACAATCTTCCTCTTTCCCTTGTCACGCACTGGTATGTTCACCTCTATTGTTGCTGCTACTTCTAGTGCTCTCCAGGATGCTGCTTCACTATCCATTCCAAAGCAAGTCCAACCGATTCATTGAGTCTAGAGGAGTTGTAACAATATCTCCATGGGTCCTCCTCTACCCAATGACATGCACCATGGATCCAATTGAACAGTACTCTCGCGGAGTGATATTTCACAATACAATGCGAGTCATATGGATTATAACTTCAGAGGTCGAATGGATACTTCTTCATCTATTCTACTTCAACATCTGCATTCTTGAAACTCTAAATCTCGTATAACCCAATGTGTAGGGGAAGAGTGGTCCAGGGTGCCTTCTTCTTCCAGTGTAGCCTAGATGTCAATCATGTCGAGATGTTATATGCTACTTCCTGCATGATGAGTATGTTCAAGGCAAACTTACGTAGAACATGTGGAGGCTTCTCCACGTTGTACATTCGTATGAAGGTGGCAGATGGTGAGGCATACCAATCAACTACGTCTATCAGTGCCTCCATTGCTACCTTCGACATGCAGGGTGGATCTTATTTGAATATCATCTTGTAAACTAGGGTGATAAAATGATCAAATAGCCGTGTGATAACTCCTTTGAAGTTTCATTTAGACAACATCTCACAATAAGTTTTCACAGCAGTCTCCATCAAGGTCCATGCCCACTTCAAGCCTGGGAACTCCTGTCGGGTAGAGATTGCATCCAAGATGTAGGTAGACATGTATATTTCTGCTTTCATACCTTTGGGAGGTTGTCAAGCCCTTGTTACTAGTTCCTTCTACTGATGAGCCAACATGCCAGACCAGTTGCATGCTTTTCCTTCTCTGGCCAGTTGCTCCAATGCAATCACCCAAATCTGTGGGAAGGTTTTCGTGCTTCCTTAGCCATACAGTCAAAATGAAAAGATGACCAAGTATTGATACGCCTTCCACAGTATCTTTCTCTTGTAGATCTGGTTGTGTGTCACCCTGAATTTAGCTAGCTCCTTCACCCAATTCTTCAAAATATCTCTCGAGTTGAAATTACTGCTGGTAATGTGAAGCGTGTCTCCATGATGATCACACGCTCCAACATATGATACATCTCATCATAATCGTGGGCCCTGAAGGTAGCAATATCTATCCCGCTGACACTGCTCAATGTCACCATCTCAGGATCAGTGTGCAAGACGATCCAATGTATCATGTCCACGCATGGGAACACGGAGTATCTGCATGCAATTTGGTACAAGCCGCACTTGTGAATGTTCACATATACTTGGTATTCTTCGAGGTCTTCCCTAAATGTGCCTTCAAATGCATCATTGACCTCTTTCCATTTCAGCTTGATGTCCTTATCTACAATAAGCTTGGTATCTTCATAGATTGATAGATTTGTAGACACTCGCTCAACTGCTGCTCCAGTTGCATTTCTGTCAGTATCCTTTGATCTTGCTCTCTTGGAGGCCATTGATCCTAAACTCCTAAGAGGCGGACAAACACCTACCAGATCTAGAGACAAAGTGACATGCATGGCAAGAAATCTATTAGCAAAAACCAAAGAAACTTGAGGAGCGATATGCAACATACCTGGGAATTATTTGGCAAAGATTGCTCAATTTCTTTTGGGAGGCTAGCTGACTGGCTACCAAAACTGTGCAAAAGATATTTTGGGTTGTCTAGGGAGGCTAGCTGGCTGCTGGATTGTGCAATATGCAATACAAGCTAGCCTACTAGTTGTTGGAATTGTGCGATGTACAATTTCAGCTGACAATGGTTGTTGGCCCAATGACGGCATTGCGCAATTGTCTGGGCCAGCAGTCACTGTCCCTTAGAATTACACAATGAAATACTAGAGGATAGCTCCTAGGTAGAAATGTGAATTTTCTGAGAGGAATACAGAGCCTTCCCTCTCAGGATTACACAATGATAACTTGTTGAGGTAGAGTCTAGGCCAAGGCTGCCCAGACCCGCCGATGGGCAACTAAAAGCAAATGTGATTATGAATGCATGGCGACACTGAGTGTGAGCAGGAGTGAATGATTGTGCATGCAAACAGTGAATGAAAGATTCAAAAAATGGAACAGCATGCATGTGGGTGAAGCAAGTCACTGAATCAACGACCGTTCGTGCAAAACAGTTTCATTTAGCTTAGTTGGATGTGTTGAAGAGTCTTGGATGTGTTGTGGGACGTCAGAGCTCCAAGATTGATGTGAAGAAATGAGTTTTGATGCATCAAATAAATAATTTTGAATTTCATGACACACATGCCATAAATCTAGGGAAAAGCAACACTTGGAGGAAATATTCTAAAACGATACTTGCATGTAACTTCCAACTGCTAAAAATAGCTCCCTAAAATCTAGGGATTCTTTTTGCATGTTTCTTTTTCTATTCTAGGAAAAAGCAGCCCATGCATTCCAGTCAAGTTTTCTTGGTCCCATGTGGAACTGGTCAACTCAACTGCACATGCAACAGTCTACTCAACTGGGAGAAAAAAATGCACATTTCTGGGAGGGAGTTGAATTGGCTGCCCAGAAGATTTGCCCAATTTATGGACAGAGCAGTTGAATGCTGCCCAGGATTGCACAATTCTTGGGTTGAGTAACCCTGCTGGGAGGAATTGCGTAGTTTTCTTAGTGGAGCTTGACTGGCAGATTTGTGCAATTCTAGATCCCAGCAGGCTGCCAAACAGAATAGCGCAACTTTTGGCGGGAAGGTTGGTTACCCTCCAGAATTGCACAATTTCCCAAGGGATCTACTCAGCCTGTAGCTGGACAAAGTCCAGAGAAACAACCTGTGAGGGGAATGCAACAAGCTCTCATGGATAGGTTGCCATTCTGCAAGAAAATCATTGAAGCTTGTGTACTTGACGAAGCAAGACATGCTGCTATGAAAGGTTGGTAGGGAGGCTCCAAAATGAAGCTAAGGCAAAATTTTGGAGGGTGGTTGTAGCTGCTACAATAGGTTCCATCTAAAATTGGCTCAATGAGTTCATAATAAATAAAATATCTGGTCGAAATTTTAATTAATCAATTCTCAAGATGGTTTACCTTTATCACTGAAGAGGCGTTGAGAGACTCTGCAACTTGATCTTAGGGTTAGGGTTTTGATGTTGGGCTCCATGGCAGGACACGCAGGGGGAGTGATGCTCCCTCCTATAGTCAAGTAGTTATGGATAGAGACAAGAACGCCGAAAAGCAACATTTCAAGAAACCGCTGGAAAAGACAACAATGGCAAGTAACACAGACATAATGGGAGGAAGCAGACCGCAGGAACAAGAAGGGGATCAGCAAGAAGCCAGTAAGGAATAGGATAAAGGGGTTAGCAATCAAACACCTACTTCTATAAAGACACCTGGGGTTTGCAAACCTAAGTTGAACATCATTCCTCGGGTCATCTTGAGTGACCCAACAATTCAAGCGCATAGAGATCATATGACGGAACATGCGGTCATATGAAAAATCATGGGGATATGGCCGATGGAGAGGGCACTACATGTATGGATAAGGAACCACTGGAAGCCAAAAGGAGAAATACAACTTCATCTAGGATCTAAGGGCTTCTTCAAAGTTGTATTCACAAGACTAAAGAATAAAGACAAAGTATTCGAAGGAGGACCATATTTCTATGCTGCAGCAGGCCTCTACATGTGGCCATGGATGATGAACTTTGTTCCGAAACGTGAGACATTTATATCTGTATCGGTATGGATCAAACCATACTCCCTTCCTCTGGACTATTGGCTACCAGAATCTCTGGAAACAATAGGCAACAAACTGGGGCATTACCTCAAGATCTCAAATGCGACTCTTAAAGGAAAATACACCTCCTTCGCCCGGATATGTGTGGAAATGGACTTATTTGGAGCACCTTCGAACTTTTAAGAAGTATATGATGAAGAATGGGTACACGTGGTGGAGTATGAGCACATCTCATTTATATGCCACAAATGCCATGAGCATAGGCATCTATATAGAGACTATCCATCAAACAACATGGAAAGAAATGTGAAAACCATGGTGGATAAAAATCTTGAGGTTTTACCAAGGTTGGGGGCAAAGGGAAAGGTGGAAAGAGGCCGCAAAATAATATCAATGAGGAAAAACAACCGAGCAACAACAAATTCAAGATCCTAGAAGAAGAAGAAGGAAACAAAGAAACAAACCAGGAAATGGAGAACATTACCAATGAGAAGGAAAGAGATAAAAGCATGGAAGATATCATAGAAACCATGATGGAGATAAATAAGGACCATGAGATGACTCCAAGTAAGATGAGAACAGAGGACCATGAACTATAGGAGATTCTACATAGGGAAAATATAGATCTAGAATAATTTCTGGAACAAGGAACGACCAAAGGAGTGGACTCCCTGCCAAAAGAGGAATATGATAGGGTTCAACAAATATTCCTATGGAGATCACAATCGAATGGAACTGGAGTCAAAAGAAATCATGAAAGCTAGGATTACAGAGGGTTCAAAATGATGGAGGAGACACAAGCACAATCTCCAAAGAACCCAGGCAGGAAAAGAGGAAGAAAAAGATAGAAGTAGTTGTTGAATGAATGTGGGAAACTATTGATTAACCCAAGTAAGATGAAAGAGCTTACTAGTTACTCCTTTACTAATCTTTCTTAATGAAGCTCACAACCTAGAATATTAGAGGCATAGGAAGTAGAAGGAAACAAAGAAATCTCAATAATAGAATAAAAGAAGAAAAACTAGATATGGTGTTTATTCAGGAGACAAAATGTTCAATGGATAAGATTAGAGAAATACATCACAAATGGCTAATCAAGTATGAATATCTAGAGGTTAAATCAAAAAACTCAGTGGGGGGGATTCTCACACTGTGGGATCTACAAAAATTTCGAATCCTAGATGCTAAGGCATCTAGGAATTATCTTTATTTGGTATGTAAACCTTTAGGGAATAAGGAGATATACATGATCATAAATGTCTATGGCCCTCAAAAGCAAGAAGACAAATTCAAGCTTCTTACCTCTCTTGGATGGACTAAGAGCAAGATACCTAAATATGCTCTGGATCATTGCAGGAGATTCAATATGATAAGATCTCTTACAGAGAAAAAAGGGGGCATCAGGAAATTAGGAAAAGACTCCATGGCCTTCCAGAACTTCATAATGAACATGGGGTTAGTGGACACAGAAGCAATAAATGGGACCTTCACCTGGAACAAAAAGAGGGGAGGGGCTTCACAAGTAGACTCTAAATTAGACAGATTTATTATCTTAGAGGAACTCTTTCTCTCAAGCCCTCTCATGACAACTTCTATTCTTCCCTTTAGAGGTATGGATCACTAGCCTGTATAGCTGGAAGCCACTTTTATGGGTACACCAAGAAACAGACCTTTCATATTTTAGAATGCCTGGCTCTATCACCCTGAATTCAATAGTAATATTGACAAATGGTGGAAAGAGGATCTAAACATTCAAGGCACTAGAATGTTAATGCTCCAACAGAAACTTTAACATATCAAATCCAAGCTTAAAGGGTGGAACAAAAAGGAATTTGGTAATATATTCAAAGCCAAAAAAGAAGTTGAGCAGAAACTCCAAGAAATCAATCAGATCAACATCACAAAGGGCTTTACCGAGGAGCGGAAAGAGCTAGTTGATTCTTTGTAGGAAGAATGGGAAGATCAGTGTTTTCAAGAGATTTTCTGGAGACAAAAGTCAAGGATATAGTGAATAAGAGAGGGAGAAAGAAACATGAAGCTCTTTCACAAATCCACCATGGATCATAGGACACATAACAGAATTACAAATCTCAAAGACTCTCAAGGGAGAGAAATTTTCTCTAACAAAGACATGGAATCTCTCCTTGTACAACGTTTCCTTAGTATTGCAGAGTAGTCTATGGAGAACAAATCCAAGTTCATCAACGATTTCACTCAATACATCCCCCAGCTGATCACTAGAGAAGATAATTGTTTGGTCAATTTAGTGTTGTCTAAATTGCTATCATAAATTGTCAACCCGAGGCTCGTAAGCTGATGAAGTGAAGTGTACAATATATACTTAAGTAGCCCTTCCTAGTTCTTTTTGTCGTTTTTAGTTTATGTCTAAATTATATTCCTAGTATGATGTGATGAAGTTATAAACAAGTGAGTGAATGTGTGTGTATGTGATGATTTCTAAATGCTTCTTGAATTTTAAAGAGAAAACTTGAACAACAACTTGAAATAAAACTAAAGCATCAAATGAAAGCAAAGCATTAAACAAAAGACTAATGGCACTAGTCCAATACCTTTACTGCTGATAGAAATGAAAATGATATTTACATTAACTCTGCTAAAAGCAAAAACACTACTCTAGCAATCCAAAAATTAAGTGACAAATCACACTACTTAATTCTCCCTTAACATTCTGCCTTTAACTAAATTGATCATGTGAAAAAGAAGAGTTAGGAATGAATTAGCAATATGAGTCTAAAACTAAATAAATCAAGCTGTCGTTAGATAATGTTTTGGTCCCATAAAAGTTAGTGAGTTATGATAAACAGAACCATTAAGAGATTAGCAACTTGACAAAACTTGATAAAGTAAACCAAGTAAAGAAACTAACTAAGCAAGGAACTAAAGAAAATCAAAGCAAAAAGTCAGCAGTTGAGATAAGACACTTCAGATGCCACTAGTGTTAAAAAGAAGTAAAAGCACATTGTCCCGGGCTCCTAATCAAAGCTGTAAAAACACACTGATCAGTCATGAAGAGTAAAGAAATACAAAACAGCATAATTCAAAACTGTACATTAATATACATGATCAAATAAAGAAAAAGAAATGCAGGAAAGTAAATTCAAAGGCTACTGTACAATGGTTGTAGCAGACAGGGGCCCTCCATCTACTTCAACCAATTAAAAGATCAGCTACGCAGATAGAAACAGAACTGTCTTCTTGGAATTAAATCATAATAAAACACAGTGGGAAGCGTAAAACGCTTTATAAAAAGGTCTTCAAAACAGAGTTTATAGCAGCAAAATATTAACTATCCCAGACTAACTATTCAGCGTGTAGAAACGCTTTATTTATAGCAAGAACATCAACTGTCCTGTGCGTAAACTAAGCAAACTAATAGCTAGGAAAAGGACACGTCCAACAGCACCGAGCATGGATCTAGGGAACAGTCATCGTGGTTTAATAAATTTGGTGTTGGATCCTTGTCCCCTGCAATCTTCGTGGCTAAAGGAGAAGCCAGCTATGACTTACGTGCTCCAACCGAACACGCAGAGCCATGCCACCGCTTGCAACCTTGCCGTTTGACCAGAGCTTCCTCCGCGTTGACCAGGGGTGTCTTCGGCCAGTTTGGGTGAGCTGATAGCACACGTACCATGTACACAGTCATACAAACTTGCCCATGTGGCTCTTTCCTCTGGAAGACACCTGGATCATATCAAAAAAGAAAATAGTTGCAGAATCTGGGATCGGCTGCAGAATCAGAGATCGGCTGCGGAATCTGGGATCGGCTGCGGAATCAGAGATCGGCTGCGGAATCTGGGATCGACTGCGGAATCAGAGATCGGCTGCGGAAACCTGTAACAGCTGCGGAATTGCAGCACTTTGAACGAAAAATCTAAACCAACAGTCAACCATTAGCACAATTAGCAAATCATGTTAAAAAGTCCTATAATGCAATGAATTGAACAAGTTGATGAAGGAAATGATGACAAAAGAAGGAAATAAGTAGGAAAAGGCTGTTGGGAGGATGGGTAAATGAGTGCAGGTTTGAGGCCCAACACTAGCATTAATCAAGAAATCCTCTGGTATTTATAGTTTGATGGATCAGTCAATAAACTAGGAGCAGGGGCAGGGATTTGGATACATAATATGGAAAAAGATCATTCTGAAGGACATGCATACAGGCTGAATTTTAGATGCAAAAATAACATCGTTGAATATGAAGCCCTTCTGCTAGGACTCAAATTGGTCAAAAGTCTAGGGGCAGTCAAGGTATCAATTTTGGGAGACTCTGATTTAGTTATTCAACAAATGAAAGGAAACTTCCTCACAAATGATCTAAGACTAAGGTCTTATAGAGGAGCAGTAATGGAAATACTCAATACCTTTCTAGAATCACAGCTTGCCAAAATTCCAAGGAATCACAATTTGCATGCTCACAGTTTAGCAACATTTGCCAGCACTTGTAAACTGTCGTTTCAGTCTAATCATCAATTTACAGCTGAAATTAAACACCGGCCAACTGTACCGTTTCAGTCTAATCATCAATTTTCTGACTTTAAAAGAAGAATTCTCTAGCACAAATATAGACACAAGCACTGTTGGTGAAGTTGATCAAATAGACAAAATTGAAACTTACATTTCAGCTGAAACAGCAACTCAAATTCTACATCCAACAAACTTTACCAACAAAGAGTTGCAAGCGCTAAAAGAAATAAACTTTGATGAAACTGTTAAAGAAGAGTCTGAAGTTATTGATTTAAAGGACAATTTTCTATCCACAGGATTAACTCCTCTCAAAGACATTTTTGACTCCAATGACAACCCAAGAAAACCCAAAATGCAGCCTTTAAATGCAGAAATTGAGGACTGTAATATAGGAACGGCAGAAAATCCCAAAATGATAAAACTATCCAAAACTTTGCCTCCTGGCCAAAAGCTAAAATATATTGAATTGTTCAAAGAATTTCAGGATGTTTTTGCATGGAGCTATGAAGATCTTAAGTCCTATGATACTTCTGTAATTCAGCATACCATACCCCTCAAAGAAAATCAAGAGCCTTTCAAGCAAAAACATAGAAGGGTCAATCCTGTACTCCTCCCTCTAATTGAAAAAGAAGTCAAGAGAATGTATGAAGCTGGAATAATTACACCGATTAGATTTTCAGAATGGGTCTCCAATTTAGTGCCCACTAGGAAGAAAACAGGAGAAATCAGGCTATGTGTTGATTTGAGAAATCTGAATAAAGTCTCTTTAAAATACCACTATCCCTTACCCAAGATGGACCATATTTTACAAAGGGTAGTGGGAGCCTCTAGAATTTCACTACTAGATGGGTTTTCAGGCTTCAACCAGATTTTAGTTCACCCTGATGATCAAGACAAGACTACTTTCACAACACCTTGGGGAACCTTCAAATATGTAAAAATGCCATTCGGACTCAAGAACGCAGGAGAAACTTTTCAGCGGGCCATGGACATATCTTTTGCTAAAGAAATTCATGATTTCCTGGTCATATACCTAGATGATCTCACTACTTTTTCCAAATCAGATCAAGAACACCTAGATCATTTAAGACAGGTGTTTTTAATCTGCAGAAAATATGGTATATCATTAAACCCAAAGAAATCATTATTTGGCCTGGAAGAGGGCAAACTGTTAGGTCACATCATCTCCAAAGAAGGCATTAGAATAGATCCGGACAGAATAAAAGCCATTCTGCAAGTTCCTCACCCTAGAAATATCAAAGAACTTCAAGCTTTCCTAGGGAAAATCAGTTTCTTAAGGAGATTCATACCCAACTTGGCTGAATTAATAAGATTGTTGAACAACATGCTCAAGAAAGATTCCAAATTCAAATGGACAATAGAAGCTAAACAAGCCTTTGAAGAAATCAAAATAGCTTTAACCAAAACACCAGTCCTTACAAGCCCAAAATTTGACAGAGACTTTATAATCTTCTCGTTTACATCTGAACATACTATTGTTGTTGTTCTATTATAGAAAGATGACTAAGGATGTGAAAAACCCATAGCCTTCTTTAGCAAAGCACTTAGGGATGCACCTTTAAAATACCAAAGCATGGAAAAATAGGCTTATGCACTAGTGAAAGCTATCAAAGACTTTAGAGTTTATATCTTATACTCTCATATAATAGTTTATGTGCCAAATACTGTTGTCAAGGATATTCTAACTCAAGAAGGAATTGAAGGCAAACGAGGCAAGTGGATAGCTAACATTTTGGAATATGACATTGAAATTAAACCCACAAAGCTGATAAAAGGACAAGGATTAGCTAAACTTATGACTGAAACCAACTTTCAAGCCCTTGACATCAATGAACTGGATAATGAAAAGGAGATGGCAACTCCACAGATCAATCAAGCCTTTTTACAATCACCTTGGTATGCTGATATATTTTATGTATTGTTAAACCTGCAGGCTCCTCCAGGGTTATCTAGAACTAAAAAGAGATTTTTGAAAATGAAAGCTTCAAAATTCTGTATTGTAGATAATGTTTTATTTTGGAAAAATCATGAAGGCATTTTACTGAATTGCTTAACAAAGGATGAAACTGACAAAGTGCTGAAAGAATTTCATACAGGGGATTGTGGTGGACATTTGTACTGGAAATCAACTGCTGATAAAATCCTAAGGGCTGGATTTTATTGGCCCACCCTGTTTGTTGATGTCAAGAAATTTGTAACTTCTTGCCATAAATGTCAAATCTTTGAAGGCAAGAGAAAACTTCTACCTCTACCCCTTAGACCAATTTCCACTGAAAGACCATTTCAACAATGGGGTTTAGATTTTGTTGGGGAAATTCACCCTCCCTCTTCTAGCCAACATAAATGGATTTTGACTGCCACAGACTACTTCACCAAGTGGATAGAAGCCATCCCTTGTAGACAAGCTAATGATTCAGTGATCATGCAATTTTTAGAGACTAATATCCTATCTAGATTTGGATGTCCAGAAAAGATTATAACCAACAATGCTGTTGCTTTTAAATCCAAAAGAATGATCAATTTTTGTCATAAATACCACATTACCCTAGGCCATTCCATGGCCTATTACCCTCAAGGTAATGGTCTAGCTGAATCATCCAATAAAACCCTGATCAACATCATTAAGAAAGTATTGGAGGAAAACAAGAAAAACTGGCATAAGAAGCTTATCAATGCACTTTGGGCAGATAGATTGACTACAAAGTGATCCATTGGAACAAGCCCCTATGAATTGGTTTATGGCCTGGAAGCTATATTCCCCTCATCTTTGGGAGTCCCTGTGATAAAATTGCTGCAAGAAGTGCAGGCAGAACCCAATCACATTCAGAGAAGAATCAATCAGACTATTTATTTATAGCAGACTAGAGAAGAGGTGTATCAAAGATCTCAAGTACTACAAGAAAAACTCAAGAAGATATTTGATAAGAGGACTAAGGCAAAGGATTTTTTCATAGGAGAAAAAGTACTGAAATGGGATTCTAGAAGGGAAGATAAAGGAAAACATGGGAAGTTTGAATTTCTATGGAAGGGACCTTTTATTATTCAGGCTTCACAAGGAAACAACACTTATTTTTTGAAAAGCCTGGATGGTACAGAAGCAGAAGATGAAACAGAGTTGCAATTGATTGAATGAGCTAATGAGAAATGTATATATGTTGCAGAGGTACACTTTTGTTTACTTACAGCAAAGGGAAAATTTCAGAATGCAACAAAAATTGAATATAAGGCCATCTGACCTGCTGTTCTTGGCTTTTCAGCAGGAAAAGCCATCCCCAAGTGGAGCCAGTGTTATGCTCCTATACCAATAGGTGTCATATTTCATGATTGACTAGTAAAATCCCAAATATGTTCATCCTTTCTATGCTACAAAGGTTCCATATTTTGAAAATCAAAAAATTAAAAAATGAAAAGAGGGTATGCCCTAAAAGAAAAATCAAAGGGAAAAAAGAATGAAATGGTCAACATAAAAGAAATGAACCCCAAATGAGGAAGACCAGGAAAGTGTGCTAGTCCAAAATGCCACTGCTATTGTATTTCTGCAAAAAGAATCTCATTGTGTGCAATCAATCGACTCTTGCCACAGTTGATGGATGGCCAAACAGCTTAATCTTGGCTAGTTCATGTTTGAATTTCTTGTTTTAGAGATAGAGAATAAAATCTGTCGAAACAGTTCAAGCTTGGCAGATAAGTAGTTAGGTAGAGAAGCAAAGGAGCTCAACAGCTAAATCTAAGCCCCTGGAAGAAATAAGGGCAGACTTAGATAGGATGGTAGTTAAAAGAAAAAAAGAGACTAAGGGTTTGCTAATTTAAATGCACCCAAGGAAAAGGGAAGAAAAAATGTTGGGTATAATAGGCTGGGTAGGCAGTCTTAATGTCGCAGAAGCAGGCTTATGAGCAATTTTGTCTTTCAAAGGGATTCATCTCATTTGATATCATAAGCACAATGGCAATGATTTGGCTACAAAACACATGAAGCATGGCTAACTTCCCCTCACCCTTTTCTCAAAATCACTTACTAACCTCCCCCTAAAGGGATTGGGATCTGCTCAATTCTCCTAGTTCACTTCATTTCATGAAAAAGACTAAGTGAAACTCTGTTTTTACTCAGGATAAAAGAAGCCACATTTCTTGTGTAAAATCCTTACTTTCCCTATAGCCTAAGATCATCACTTGGCGCTTCCCATTTCATGAATCACATTAATTACATTTTAACTTTATTATTTAAATCCCTATGTTCATTTCCTTTGCCCATACTATGTAAATATATGAAAAAACCCCCAAAATTTTAATATCCCGCCCTTGCTAATTATAGCAATATATCATTGTTTTAATCGAATTATAGGTTCATCAGGAACCATATAATAACCATCCCCGTGCAAGGTTTTGGAGTCAATTAACCCCACATTATTTGAGTAACCAACAAACATTGCAAACCATATGAAAAATCCTCCCCACACACAAACATTGAAGGTTAATTAACATTGTGTTAATTAACAATTTAACACCCCGATAGCTAATCGCAGCACCCCCGATATGTTTAAAAAAACATTGTTTATTGATTGGGCCCCGTGCCGTATCCTTATGCCATATCCCACCCGCCGCCAACCATTGGATCTGGCCCTCCCCATCCAATGGCCCAGATCGATATCGTTGCACCCTCCACGTCTGATGATTACTGCCTGGGGAACGGTGGTATTCCCACCGTACCAAGGGACGCGTGGCGCCCTCCCGCAGTGCTCGTTGCCCCCCCCTCTAATACCACCTTGGGCCAAAAGCGGTGTGGGCCCAAAACCGCTTACCACCCCCAATGCGTCCCCGCTGACGTCATCGCCACCTCATCCGTGACGTCATCAGCACATCGTCACCCCGCTACACGACAAAACACCACGTCATGCTGACGTCATCCAAAAAAAGGCGCCAAAAGCCTGCCAAACCAATTTTTGTCAAAAACCTGTGAAAGTGTCGTTTTTATTAATTTCTATTGGTTGCTTTCACAAGACCGACGCAAACAAATTACGTCGAAGCTGCTACCAGAGCTCCAGTCCGCCACCTGACCAGCATAATCCGGCATCCCACTCTGCAATTTGTCATCCAAACCTGCAAATTACTCCCGTGCACGTCCAAAAACACAGGTATTTACCCATTTCACCTCCCAAAACCGCGTTTTTTTAAGCTTTCCTCTGCAAAATTTTCAAAAGAAGCCAAATTCTAGTTGAAATTCATCGTATTGCCTTCAAATAAGCACACCAGAACCACTGCTCTTTACCCATTTTTGCCAAAAACCCTGCAAATTTAGTTTTTCTCTGTAAATTTCACCCAGTGAGCTAAATTCAAGTCGACTTTGGTCTGCAATTCCCGGAGAAAAGCCCTAGAACTGTTATTTTTCCCATTTGCCTACAAAAGCCCCACCCCCAGTTCAAAAGCACAAAAAACCGAAAATGGAGGCTCCGGTGGCCCTGAACATTACTCCCCTAAATGCACCTCACAAAGAGTTAGAGTGGTTGCCCTTGGCTGATAGGGATTTTCAAATACAAGACTTAACTGGTGACAGTAACCACCTCCAAGCATTCTGTGAAATTAGGAACAGTCACCTCAGTAAAAACTGATCTCTATGGGATATGGGAATCCAACCTGCCCAGGTACTACCTCCCCTCAGTCAATGTTTTTCCTGATATAATCTGCTTGTGTTGTGCCAATTATGAACCTACTCAAAGAGCAGCTATGACTCCAACTGGAACTGTCCTCTTTCATATAACTCCTGAGTCCATAAATGAAATGCTACACTTCAAACCCACTAAGCCTCTGGCTCGTCTTTCTATGGGATTTTTGCTTGAGCAGGGCTCTAAAATACCAAACTCAGAGATAACCGCATTGCTCAAATGTTTATGAGACCAGATTGCCAGCCCAAAGAGCCACCTCCCTTTCACCATGTCTGGTTCAATGAAGCTAGAAGATTCATTATTGATATGATATCCTATGTCCTAGGATTTAAGACAAGTGAATATGTTGATGAGACCATCTTAGCCTTGTTGTCCATGTTTACTCCAGGACAACCTCCTGTTGTCAAATATGACTATGCTACTTTCATTGCCAACAAGATCCATGAGCAACTCTTGAATCTAGACAGAGAAGGAGTCTTTAAGTACACATCTTATATATATCATCTGTTCTTATACTATCAAACATATAGTTTTTAGTTTCCCATCAGAAAATTGGATTCTAAAGGAGAAAGGAGGTCTGTGATCTTTTGGACCTCAGTCTTCCATGAAGTCCATAACTCTCCTTACACTTACTGTGAATTCATTGATTTGTTTATATATCCGGTCTCCTCTTTACTCATGAGAACTCCTCCTCCTAGATTCTCTGTTGATATGAAGAAAATTTTATAGCTCTCTAAGAACTACAAAATAGGTGATTGGTACTTCTACCAGAATCACACTGAATTCAGAATATATGGCTGTGAGTTGTGCCCTCATAAGTTGCCCAAATATGTGCCTATGAGACTGTTTGCTCTAGAGTATTTCAGGCAATTTATCAATTCAGATTTGACTCACTTTTACAGTGCAAAGAAAAAATCTCAGCTAAAGATAAGAAATCAGCTAGGCCCTTTTATCATTAACAAAAAGGAAGCGTGGCAAGATTCTGACAAGATATTGGGAGAACAACTCAAATTAAAGAGGAGCTTTTGGTGGGAACCCTATGACCCAAATGGCCTTATCACTGAAAGAAAAGTAAAAAACAGGCTATCAGCCTATAAACACTGTAGGATACCTGAAATAGAGCAATTTGTTAATCAAGATGAGTGGGTAGAAGGCACATTAATTGAAGAACTCACTGAGGAAGAAAATATGGAACAAGCTATGAAAAATCTTGAAAAGACCCTTGACCTGGACTCTTTTGGATAGGTGTCTTTCAAACCGCCTCAGCAAACCGGAGTGGGCACATCCGTTGCTCAAACTTCTCAATAGCCTACACAAGAGAACACTACACCAGTTGTAGGGACATCTAAGGGCAAAGAAGTGTTGGATACAGAGCGGCACATAATGACAGATCAGCCAGCAGCATCAAAGGAATAGGGCCAAGGGAAAATTCCTCCTCTCCAGACCAAAGCACCAGAGGTACCAGCATTGTAGACTCCTCTAAATGAGGAAAAGGGAAAGAAAAGGGACAGAGAAGAGCCCACACCTGTAAGTGGACCAGCAGAGCAACCAAGGGCAAAAAGGCAAAGAATAGATCCTCTAGCTGAAGAGGAAATTATTGAGGAAACCATAGAAAGCCTAAGAGGCGAGAGGGCAACCAGCCCACAGATCTCCCCGGCAATAGAAACATCCACTAGCTCTCATAGACAGGAATTGGAAAGGCAACATAGTGTGGAAGTTTCATCCACAAGGCCGCAAAGCAAGCAAGGTTCTGATATCAAAAGAACATTCACAGACATCAAGGCCTAGAATGACCCATTGAGGCTGCAACTTTATAATCAATTTCTCAAAATAACCCCTGCCAACCAAAAAAGGTTAATGTCTTCATATGACATTAAGGAAGGTAAAATGATCTTGAGCCACTTTAAGCCTAAAGTGCAGCAGCCACAGTCAGCAGTTGACTACATTAGAACAAATCTGGAGGTCCTTGCCAAAGACATTCATCCTATGGAGAAAATTGAGCTGCACAAGCAAACTAGAGAGATGGTCTACTCTACATTAGCAGATAAGGCAATGTTGGCTTATAAATTGCAAAACTCATTGAACAACACATCTGCCCAACTAGATTTGGAGAAGGCATCCTCCTTAGCCAAGGACAACAGGGTAAAGTCCTTGGAGGATATTATCATTGAGCAGGGAGATGATCCCAAGGATGCCAAAGGAATAAAAACATTGATTAAGAAGAAGGAAGATGACATTGTTTCCCTCAGGAAACAGTTGAAGCTACCTACTACCATGCATCCACAAACTATAGAGGTTGTGCAGAAAAAAGCAGAGGAGGACATGATGGACTTGCTAATGAGAATGAATCAAAGATTAAGCGAGACAGAGCAGGCCTTGGAGAAAGCACTACAAGATAAGCAGGGAGAGTCGACCTCCCAGCCATCTCAAATAGTTCCAACAGTCACAACTGCTCCTCCCACAGTTACAACAGTAGTGCCTCCCACTATCCCAGCATCAGCAGCAGATACTTCAGCAACAACAACAACAGCAGGCAGCAGCACTACTATGACCACAGAGGAATTAACAAAAGCCATGGAGGATTTAAGACTCCAAGTGTCAAAATTGAAAGAGGCCAAAGAGAAATTGGCAAAATTAGAAGTGAGTTATGACAAATCCAAAATGACTGTGGCAGAAAATACAAGAGAGGTGAAAGCATTAGAGAACAAGGTAAAAGCATTGGAGAGGGACCTCTCTTTAGATAAGCCTCTGGGAGAAATCAAAGGAATTTTGTGGGCTAACATCGATCAATCCATTTGTGATACATGGAGATCTATTTAGGTTATATATGAGCAGATTGACTTGATAGCAGCAGCCCAGGTGGAAATTCAAAAGGCCAGAAATTTATTGGGACATATGCCCGAACAGGCCAACAGTTTAAACATTTTTTGAATACTAAAACCAGCGAAGAACTAGCAGCCATGGACATCAGAGACAGGACAGGCACCATTCTAACAATCAAAAGAGTTCTAACCATGAGAACCCTGATGCAGAATTTGGAGAGGAAGAGCCAGGACATGCAGGTGGAGGTAAATTCTTTTGTAGAAAAATTTGTAGTTTTGCATGAAAGGGGCTTGCCAAGTCTGGTTGGAAGTAATGAACACCTGCTGAGACAAGTTGAGTACACACACAAGTTAAATAAGCATGCTGCTAATCAAGTAAATGCTTCATCAAGTACTCCAGGAGAGAAGGCCCTTCCATCTGGCCAAACCCTCTACAACAACTTTGAAAATCTATTCTATATTAAGCATGAAGTGAAACATCTTTTTACAGTCCAGCCTAACTTCTACAGGTACATCGACGCTGATGAGACTTTGATAAAGCTGCGAATACATCAGTTACCAGAAGAGCATTGGTGGCAAAGCATGTTGCAAATTCTATAAACATATTTATGGTATCTTTTATATCCTTGGTAAATCAAAAGCCTTGGTACCATATGCCATAAAGAGGAGAATAAGAATGGATGAGAGTTATGTGGGCAACAATGTATCAAATCAAAATTAAATGCTCACGAGGAAGCCGAGGTAGCAGCATGGAATATCAGGGGAAACAGCCACCAGCCAACTCATCGAGCTTACAGCCAGCACATCGCACCAACTGAGCGACCAACACAACAACATTTACTTCTTCATTTATTTCTCCTTGTTTTTAAGATCATTTACTTCTCCTATAAATTAGGTAGAATAAGTTATTACTAGATATTATCTCATTGAAATATTTCGTAAACATTTTTGTGCAAATACCTCCCCAAGTTAAGTATTCGGGGTTGGTGATACATTTCTGAGACTGCGCTATAACTCTGAAAATCTTCTGAATACAAAGGCTGTTGGAATCCATTGTTGCTGGACTCTCTGGATGTGGAATTGATGGCAGAGGACTATGTTACAGAATTCTTGTATCGTTTTATGGATCAATAAGTTCCTCTTACTTGTGTTTTCAGTTTCTGTGTTTACTATACCATATATGTTTCATGATCTTAATAATAGAGAAAAAGAATAACTCAGAATTTGTTTGACTGCACTCTGTGTTCAATCTCTGTTATTATTAATGTTTTCTTCAGAATTAGCATAAACAGGAATTCTTAACTGCTCCTGTTTCCCCTGGTTCTTACATCTTGGATGTTAGCTAAGGAATTCTTAACTGCTCCCTAGCAATAATCATCCACTTTCCTTCTGTCTGCATGATGAAGGATTCTTAATTGCCCTTCACCGACAGATCCCATTCCATCTGAATTCAACCTTTGAATTGTTCCATTATTGATTACCCTTCTCTGTAGTACCACCCTATGTCAAAGAAACCATATCCAGCAGTTCGTCCTCATAGACTCCATTAGCCCAATGGACTGAAATTCTCAGATTTATAACCCTGTTCTACAGAAAGTCACCATCCAAAAATCAAACAAACCCTCGTACTTCATAACTAGCCTAATATACCTTAAAGCAACCTAAATTATAAAGAGAGAGCCCTCTCTGGATGCAGATTGGCTAGAACCTGCATCTAAAAGATTGGTCTGTGGTTACCTCGGCCGTATTCCCTTTACTTACAACTTTTGGGAACAACATGAGTGATAACAGTTTCAAACTTGGAAAATCACGTTATTTCTTTACAATCAATTTATCTCTATAATGCATGTACTTAGGATTTTTTATCGAGAGCGCAATATGCGATAATTAAGTTGCATCGCAATTCCTTAATAAGGTGCATCGGATGTTTCTTTATAAATCAGCGATATGTGATTGCAATAGTCTTATCGCATCATTAGATTTCAATAGAGTTTTTTGAGCACTTCACTATGAATCAGCGATATGTGATTGTGATAGTCTTATCGCATCACAAAGTTTCAATGATGCTTTAAGTCATTCCATGGGATTAATGTTTGTGCGAGATGTGATAGTTTTATTACATCATGTGTATAAATGGCTTACCTTGATGAAACTTCGTGATGAGGGTTTTGTTATAACTTTGATTGCATTGCAAGATCTCCAAATGGAAGTTCATGAGTTCTAAAGAAATGTGATTTGCGATGAGCGGTCTTAAATGCTCTAAAGCAATTTTTATATGATTTTTTTATGGAAAATTTATTTCATTCAAAAGTTTATTGTTTTTATTTATATTCTAAAGGGGAACCATTTCTTATTTAGCATTTTAAGACTAAGAGTTTAAAAATTGAAATAGGAGGGGCGGTGGGAGGGGGTGGTTGTTGTATAACACAATAATTGGCGATTCACTGGGAGAACCAATTATCTCTGAAAAATAATGAAATTTCTAAAACTTTCTTATGTAGAATCAATTGAGGAATAAGACAACTATCTAAGAATTGTTTAGATAAAATTTTACTTTGATTAAAAATATATGATTTTTGCAACTTCTTGCACAAACCCTTACGATAAAATAAAAACATTTTTTTGGTTTCTTCAAGCTTTGATTAGTTGTTAAAGATAAAGTAGGGAGATCTTCCAACTTAGCTTTTAAATTTACTCTTTTGTCATAAGTAGTGCCTCTGCTACCAGCGAACATCTATAGTCTCAGTAGGGTTACCTTTTAACCATTAGTTATTCATTGTCCCATCCATCTAAGAGTATAACTTTTGAAAGATAAATCCAAAAAGATATGTCTACATGTATTTTTTATTTTTTACTTTTTTCTTTTTTGGATAAAAGCCATTGTCTTGGTTTGGGAGCCAGATGATGACAATGCCATTCACCGGTTGTAATTGAACTGAACAAGCTAGCTCGTAATGAGACCCCTTGTCTTATGATTATAAGCCATTAACCTGTTTTGATATGCAATATTGGTAATGTCAGTTTAATTAGTTCCCTATGATTATGGTAAGCAGGCTCGTAATGAGACCTCTTATCTTTTACATCAGATATATTTTAGAATTACACTCTCAAAAATCATAAAAATAGTGGATGGGGTGAATGACTTACTCCTTAAGAGTTTATGGATGACAATTCTAGAGTTAGATGCTTCGCTGGAGAAAGTCTTTACCTTTTTGTAGATAACCTTTCTCAACTTTATAAAACTCAAAATGATTTATTGTATTTTCAAGGTTTGGAAGCTTTCACAAATTTAAAGAAGTTCTCAGAGTTTCATTTCTTATATAACTTCCAAAATTGTAATCATTTCCTTGAAAGGTTCTATTTTTTGAAAGCAAGTATTCACAATATTCAATCAAAGAACTTTTCAATAGTGAAAAGTCAATGGGAGTTTATTTACAACATTATTTCCTAAAAGAAACTAGCTTGCATGAAGAATATGTACAGGTAAGAAGGGTTTACCTTCTTAGGACAATAATTTCTTTAAGATAAGCCCATTCACAGGAAGAGAATCTCTCTTTCCTGATAATTCTTGTAGTAGAAACATTGATGAGCCTATCCTTTCAACGATCTAAAATGGTCCGAGCCACATTTTTTGAAATTTGGTATGCTTACCTTTGTCTTCATGTGCTTTGTCCCATTTCAAAACAAGATCACCAATTTGTAATGTTTTTGAGCCGGCAGAACTTGCATCAAAAGAAGATTTAATGATTTGTTGATGTTTAGCATGAGTAATTTTGGCCTTTTCTCTTTCTTCATCCAATTTAAGGATTTGATCAAACCTCAATTGAATAGAGGAAGAAGGAATTTCTTCAATGAATTGTACTAGGGCTAGAGATGGGAGTGCTAAATTTGGAGGTATTATAGCTTCTTTCCCATACACCAAGTTAAAAGGGGAAGTACATATAGATGCCTTCTGAGCTATGCGATCTTACCATAATGCAAATATTAAAGATTTATGCCAATTCTTTTGATTTTGATCAATAGTTCTTTTAATAATATTCATGAGATTCTTGTTAGTTGACTCTGCTAAGCCATTTTCTTGAGGATAGTAATTTGCAAAGTACTTTAACTTAAAACCTCTCTTAAGAGAAAATTCAACTATACTATTCCTAGAAAAATAAGATGCATTATAAAAAATAAGCACGTTAGGTAAACCAAACCTTGTAATGATGAATTGATCAATAAATTCAATAATTGCATCAGAATTGGCTACCTTTAGTGGAATTGCTTCTACCCACTTTGTGAAGTAGTCCATGGTAGTGACGATGTATCTGTGTTGCTTGGAAGAATGTGGAATAATCTCTCCTATAATATCAAGCCCCCACCGTTCAAATGGTTGCTCAATGTTTACTGGTTGTAGAGGAAAGGTCGGTTTCCTTTGTCTTCCACTAGCATTTTGGCATATCTTGCATTTCGTTACGTAGTCATGGGCATCTTTAAACAAAGTGCGCCAAAGAATATCCAGCATGTAGTATTTTGTGAGCTGTAGCGTCTCCTCCAAAATGTCCACCTGCTAGGCCATCATGCAATTCATGCAAAACCATTTCCACTTCAGTTTTTTCAAGGCATCTCAATAAAATTGAATCATAATTTCTTTTGAATAACACATTTTTAATGATTTTGAAGTGTTTGGATTTTAATCTAAAGGCACGTTTGTTTTTGTAACTGAAATCAGGGGGAGCATACCCATTTTTCAAGTAAAAGATCATATCAGCATATTGAGATTCAGAATTAATGATACTTATCTCATTTATTTGCGCAGTATTGTCTGAATCTTCATGGTCTTGGATATTAGAAGCTCCTGCCAATAATCTGCAAAAACCTTGCCCTCTAACAATTTTTGCTGGTTTAATATCAATATCATACTCTTGTAAAGTTGTTACCTAGTTAGCTCTCTTCTCTCCTACTTCCCTTTGAACTAGCAATTGCCTCACTGCATAGAATGGGACTATTACTTTTGTATGTGTTTTTTGGAGAAATGGTCTCAAGTGTTTGATAGATTTAAATACAACGAAATCTTGTTTTTCAACTTCGGAATAGTTGATTTCAGCACCTTGCAAATTAGAACTAAAGAAGGATATGGGTGCTTCTACTTCCAGGTCATTGATCTATGTTAAGATAGCAGTGTAAGATGTTTCAGTGGCCAAAGTATACAAAATAAAATAACTAGAAAATTTCAGAGTATTCAACGCAGGAGCATTAATTGTTGCTTGTTTGATCGAGTCAAAAGCTTCTTTTTCGTTATGTCCCTGTTTGAAAACAGATTTTTTCTTAATCATAGATTGAAAGGGTAAAACTATATGAGAAAAGTCATGAACAAATCTCTTCACAAAATTTATTTGTCCCAAAAATGATTGCGTAGATTTCTTATTGTGTGGCAAAGGAATATTAGAAATCTCTTATATCCTGTCCAGATCAATGTATATGCCATCTTTGGATACAATAAACCTTAAGAGTTTACCTTCATTAAGAGTGAAGAATGATTTCTTGGGATTTAAAGAAATCCCATACCTTTTACAACGCTCAAAGATCTGTTTTAAATCATGCAGATGATTGCTCCTTTTCTTAGAATAGATAGTTATGTCATCTAAGTAAACAATGACTGTCTGATTGATCAAACCTTTGAAGGCTATATCCATGGCTTGTTTGAAAGTAGCTCCAACATTTATCAAACCAAAAGACATTTTCTGATAAGCATATGTTCCCCATTTAGTCTGAAATGTAGTCTTTAGTTTATTGTCTAGATGTACCAGTATCTGATTGTATCCTGAAAAACCATCAAGAAAAGACATTAACTCTGAGCTAGCTACTGATTGAAGTATCTGTTCCATGGTTGGCAATGGGAAATTATCTTTCTGACATGCTTTGTTGAGATTTCTAAAATCTATACAAATCCTAATATCACCATTCTTTTTCCTTACATGTACTAAGTTTGACACTGATTTAGAATGTCTGACAGGAAATATTATTTTATATTTAAGGAGTTTATTCAATTCTGCTTTGATTTGACTTTCAAGGTTTGGGTGAATTTTTCTTAGCTTCTGTTGTACAGGTTTCTCATCAAAAATAATTGGAATTGTGTGTTGGATGATAGAGGTATCATAAGTTTTCAGATCTTCGTAATTCCAAGCGAAAACATTTTTGTGTTTCTTTAATAATCTGATGAAAGCAAATCTTTCCTCCAATGAGAGTTCTAGGAAATCTTTCCTCTAATGAAAGTTCTAGGAAATCTTTCCTCTAATGAAAGTCCAAGTCCTAGATTGACATTCTGGGATTTGGCTTCAGTGCCAAGATTTACTAATTCAAACCTTAAAGTAGAACTTTGAATTTTTGAATTAGTTACCTTTTGAATCTATCCTTAATATCATAAAAATCTTCGAGTTTGACAACATATTTAGGAATAGGATTTTCATTGAGTCTTTATTTTAATTGAAGATCATGAATTCTTTCATCAATAATCTGATCATCATAAGATGCTTCAGAAGTCAAGAAATTTAAGATGTCTTCATCATGGTTAAATACACGCTAATTGGTAACATTATCTGGGACAGATGGTCGAAAAATTAATTCAATTGAAAATCTATCTGGACTATAATCCTCGGATGGAAGGAGTTTAGAAGCGACATTAGCCAAAAGATTGGTTGCTACGTTCTGTGATCTAGGAATAGGAGAAATGTCAAATGCCAGAAAATGAGTTATGAGATCTTGAACAAGTGATTGATAATGTTTGAGATGAGCTGAGAGACAATGGATAGTATTTCTTACTTGTTTAATGACAATTTCATAATCACCAAATACTTTAAGATATTGGATATTCAAGCCTATTGCTTTATAGAGCCCTTGAATCAATGCCTCATATTCTGCAGTGTTATTGGTACACTCAAATTCTAATCTACATGATAACATCATTTTTTCTCCTTCTGGACTAACTAAAATACATCCTGCTCCTGCACCGTCATTGGATTTTGATCCGTCAAAATACAAAGACCAAAACTAAGGCTTATTTACAGGATTATTTACAAGTTCATCAGTAACACTAACGCACTTTGATGTATTAGTATGGGAAAAAAATTCAATTTGTGATATGACACTATTAACAGGAAATGGAGATTGTTGAGCATTAAAATTCCCAAAAAATGACTCAGCATAATAGTTTCCAAGAATGTTATTATTGAAGGCTACAGGTTGATTTTCTTGTTCAAACTCAGTTACTGTATGAGTCAAATGTTTTTCGTGATCTATTCTGATTTGATTTGGTTTCCCATTATAGGGGAGCCACATGTGAGACCAATCAGTCGAAATATAACCATGAAGTTTTTCGGACCAATCTCTGCTAAGGATCAAACCATAAAACTCAGGGATGTCAACAATTAATATATCAATTCTTTGTACCACCCTGGGATCGGCTGCTAATCTGATAGTAACTGAATTTATCTCCCCCAAAACTTGTACCTTAGTTCGATCTAATTGAACAATGTGAACTGCAGATTTCTGGGGCTCAATATTTAATTTGGAGCACACTGAGGCTAGCATTATATTTGATGAAGCCCCTGAATCTATCATGCATTTATGCAAATTTCTATTATAGATCTCATAAGTCAAGAGAAAAGGAGGAGTATGAGAATTTGACCTGTCCCCAATTAAAACAGCATCAGTAGCATCTACCTTATCAGATGTTGGCTTACCTAATCCTTTAGCTGCCTTAGATAATACACTGGTTGGAAGAGAAGAAGAAGGTACTGCATTTAATTCTTTAAGAAACATCTTTTTTTATGTTTGAACTAGCTAATTTCATGCAAAGAGATATTTGCCCGAGTCTTCTTCATGTCTCCCACAATGTTATAATCCATGGAGTCTGAAACTACTAGCGTTTTAGGTGATGAGGGAGGATTGGAGGTTGATGGTTGATTGTGGGGAGGTGCAAGTGGAGTTTTCTTTGTGGGAGCTTTGTCTTTAGTAACAGGACTTGAGTTTTTCTTCTTAGAATTTACCTGATTAGGCTCAGCTATAATTTTGCTTCTGGTATTTACTGGGAGAGCTTCTTGTTCACTTTCATTATCCGAATTGGGTAAGATAAAGTCCCACATTCCATGACATTCAACTGTTTCATCTTCTTCAGTTTCTTTAGCTGATAAAATTGTATCATCATCTTCGTCATTATCAAGATCAGATTCGACATTAGATATAGCATTAGGCAGTTTAGGATCAGCTGACTGATTGCTTTTAAAGTTCCTAAATGGTTTTTCCATAGAAGTTTCAACCACCTGATTTTTAATTTCCACCATTTCATTAGGCATAGTTTTAAGAACCTTTTCTAAACCTTCCGTTTCATATGGATCCTTGATTGATTTCTTCTTTGAATCTTCTCTAAAGGTAACTTTTTTGGATTTCCTTTCCTCAAGAGAATTTTTCTTTTCCAAAGCGAGGATACATTTTTCAACAGCAATCATTTCCTTCAAATTTTTTGCTAATGTTGGTTTAGCAGCCCTATCAACGAAGATGGCTATGTTTGAAGGCAAGGCAAAGATATACCATTCATTTAGGACTTCCTCACTAGGCGTGGATGTTGGAGGAGTTTTATTCAAAAACTTATTAAAGCGTGAGTTGAAGTCTTTGATGGGTTCCTTTGATTTGGATTTTAGATTGGAGAGATCATTAATCAAAGTGGCAGTAGACCCATTGTCTCCAAACTTAGTTAGAAATTGCTCCTAGAAAGCATCCCAGCTATTGATGGACCTTGGTGGTAACGAAAAGTACCATGATCCTGCTCCTCCTTGTAGAGTGTATGGAAATAGTCTAACAACAACATCTTCTTTTGTTACTCCATTCAAGTTGATTGATAACATGAAATTGTTTATATGTTATTCCACTAGCAGGCCGATGTCAGGATTAAATTTTGGTAACCATTTTTTAGGATGAGCTGGCAATTGGCTCAAAGGTGTAGGCATTCTGACTGCTCCTGGATTGGTCCATGGCCTTGGTTGAGGTTGATTATGTGCCATCGTTGAGCTAATAGTAGAAGAGGGTGACGAGGCAGTTGAAAGTGATTGGGTAGAGGATGTTGAAGTTCCTGTACCTTTTTGGACTATGATCTGAAGTTGGGAAATGGATGGATGACTTTGTAGTGGTATAGATGGAACGGATGATGATGAGGAAAAAGTCTCACTATTAGATTATGATGGTGTCTTCCTAGCCCTTTTTCGACTTGGCAGAGGGAATTCAACTGGTGGAATACCAGCTTTTTCACTCTATGCTCTGGTAAGCGGTTGTGATGGGATATATTGCGAAGTCACACTACCTTGGGATAACTCAAAATGTTCTTGGGATATTGAAAACCCTTGGAGTTTATAAATCAAAGACTGTACTTCAGGGGGTTCAAGAGAAGAATTGTCTAGTGTGTTTAAGGTTTCAGCAGTGAGTGTTGTATTTTTCTTTTCAACTTCTCGCTTATAAATAGGAGATTTAGAATGTGAAGGAGAAATTGGAGGAGATGGTGAGGGAGTTATACTCTTAGAATGGCCTATGGATTTGGATTTGCTCACCATTCACAGTCTGGCCCTCCTTCTAGTGCCAAAAATGTTGATGCATCTAAAATCGTAGCACCAACATTGGGGGATAACCACCCAGTCTGGACCTTAGTACAACTCCTTTTCCATTTGAGATGGTGGCTCCGACTAGATATTATGGGACCGGTTTTCCAATAATGTGTGGTTTTAATGAATGAGTGCTTTAAAATGTATGTCAAATATGGTAGATGGTTTAATATATGACTTTAAAGTATACAAATATACCTATATAACCCGGGTAAGCTTATAACAATGCGATTTCTAATAATTCCTAGCAGACAAACAATCATATAGATGATTTGATTATCTATAGAAAGATGCATTTAAATAACGATTACTTTGTTTAAGAAATTAAACAAAGTAAATAAAAACATATCGCATGACATGATAATATATATTGTTGATATATATCTCTGATTTTAACAATTATAAACCATTCAAAAGTGACTCAATATAGAATTGCTTGAAGCATATGAATACATCAACAATGGCAAGTTAAATGAAATGCTAATTAAATCAAGACAAAAGAACAGTGATAGAAATACTGCATGCTTTTGAGTCTTGATATGTAAATAACATTCTGGTTCCACCTCTTTATTCCAAAAACTTCCAAGAGATACAAAAATGTTGGTCTTGAAAAAGTTCTTTCACAAAAATCTGAAACCTTGATCCACTGCTCAAAAATAATTTTAGAAGTGCAAAAGTGCAACTTCTCAAGTCTAGTTTTTGTACAAATTGAGGACCCCTTCTTCAATAACATGAAAAGGTTTATATAATAGAATTAAAACAAACTATCAACAAAAATCGCTTAGAGTTGTTGGAACTGTAAACATTAAAATCTGGAATTTGAATTGCAAAAATAGTAGTGGAATTACCTTTGAAAAGATTCATTGTATATATTTATTCTCCTGTATCCGAAACTAACAAATTGAGAGCATGCTTTGAATTTCTGGAGGATGACTCATCCTGGAGTGTAGTTGTCCTATGTACATGGCATCTGAAAGCTCGGGCACCATGTGATCAATAGTTTTGGCAAGGCATTTGATGGTCATCTATAGGCTGTGAGGTTTGACCAAAAAGGACCAATAAGCATCCCAAGTAAGGCTTTGTACTTTGCTGAGTTGTTCATCCTTAGTGGCCAAATCCTGCTTCCATTGATTTTCTAACACTTTCGCTTATGGAAGCTTCCCTGTGGAACAATCAAAAATCAAATTTGCTCCATATAAATTATCATTTACGAGCTCAATCACATTGTTCATTGTAGCCCTAGCTCTAGAAGTAGCCCTTTCTGCCTTTACCAACTGTGTTTCCCATTCCGAAAATAATATTTCTTTATGCGACTCTTGAATTTTTGGTAGGTTAGCGGCTCTGCCTTCCGTTGTACTTTTCCAGGAGAGGAAATTTGTGACCTTGTCATCTGCGTCCTCAAATTCTAATCTAGTATTGACTACTTGATTGATCAATGATGTAGTTATAATGCATATTGGATCGATAAGAGATATTTTATGGCAAAGTAGATTAAGTTGTTGCGATAAGGCCTTACCTACTTCTAGGGCTTCCTTCTTAAAGTCCTCGACCTTAGGATTATCTCTGAACTATTCTATATATAGTTGTAGCTATGAGATTTCCTCCTCTTTAGCTTTCATTCCTTGTTGATGTGTCAATTGGAGTTGTTTGAGCTGTTGGGACAACTGTTGTTGTTTTTGGATGACATGCTGCTCAATATTTTGTTTCTCCAGGTTTAATTGCACTTTAGGCTACTCGTTCTTTTGCTTTTCTTTTGCTAAATGTTCCTCAAGCCGATGAATATTTTGTTGTTCTACTGTTGTTTTCTCTTCAAGTTGAGTAATCTTTTGATCTTTTTCTTTGATCAATAGATTAAATTCAGTAGCCTTATCAATTGTGGCAGTTGTATATTGCCCTACAAATTGGGACAACTTAGTCAAGTCCTCCGAAGGATTGACCTCTGAATCCTTCCATATTACATTCATGAATTCAGATTGAGGAGTTGTGGATGATGTCTGGTCAATTTTCCTCTTTTTCCTTTGTCTCTTGACTACAACCATGTGATTTGGGTTGGAAAATACATCCAAGGGTGGTATTTCCTCAATATTTAATGTAATTTCTCCTAAAGGATTTTCAGGGATTATTTCAACCTCTTTCTGAGCCATATCTGTACTGGGTGTCCCTTCAATTGCACTATCAGTAACCATGGGATGTTTTGTTGCGGGCGATGCTGATGCGATGATGTTTTGGGGGTCGCTCTGGCTTTTGATCTACTGATCAAACTGCTCCCTTTCTTTGATCAAGATGGGATCAATATTAACATCTGTACTAAGGGGTTCACTAGTTTTTTCATTGTTTCCCCTTCCCCAGAAATCTCTTCAATAGTCTATTCCCCAATGTGCTCTACTTGCTGAACAGTACGAGTAATATTCAATAAATCCAAAGGTAATGTCTATAACCTCTGTGTCTTATATTCCATGAATTCATTCATATTTTCGGCTCCCAAGTTTAATTTTTCCAGATGAGTTACTTGTGAGAATAAATGTGCTGAAGCGAATAAATCATCAAACTCATCCTCCTCATGTATAAATTTACTAATTTTCACCTGACTGGTGAAATTGTAAGCAACCTTTTTTGGATCATACTGTCTTTTAGGAATCACTGCTAGATTCAAATCCTTAGTTTTCTCTGCTTCTTTCTCAGCATGCTTAAAATCATGCAATGTGTAAGTGCCACAACAGAGGGGAAATGAAGGCCATACTTGTTTTTTAGAGTCTTTAAGGTTTCTAATCATCCCCTTTTCCACTATCTGGTATTCTATTTCCCTAGCTAATGGCTTATCTGGAATATAGAGTGGAAGGACATGGGGGTCTGTAATACTACCAAAAACCCTAATATAAGTGAAATTTTCCTCCCTGAACCAACTGCCGATTGAAGTTAAATCAATGCTCACCTCGCCAGACACCCGAAGAGTAGGTTTGTCAAAAATGGCTTGATGAATAGGTAAAATAAAACCATGGCGAATTCTGTATATATGATCCTTGTAGTTAGACTTCCATAAATACTTATGATAAATATGAATGGGGGTTGGATCCTGCACTGTTCATTTCCAACCTAGAATGGGAAAGTCAGAATTAAAACAGATTGTGTCCATTATGTAGGCACTCATATAAAATGGGGGCACGACTCTAGTGGTGACAAATCTGTTCCTTCTATACTCTAATATTTGACTGGCCATTTTATCTAATAGAATGGTTGCCCAATCCATAATAAAGGAGTTGATTGTTGCTTCCATCAAAGGAACCATTTCTATAGAAAATCTAGCAGAATCAAGGGTTCCAAAGAGCCTACATACCATAGCAGCAGCATAAAAATATGGAGATGCCAAAGAGTCCATGGAGTACATAACAGAAGATTCATGTTTATGCTTGTTGGGAAAATGCCTCCACTATTTGATAGGTTCTAACTCTACCTCGTTCTCCTTAGCAAAAGCTTCCAGAAATGCCTTGTTGTAGTGCCGCTGGGGATCTGGCAAGTGATACATATTCTTCACATCTTCAGGCTTGGATGTCCTGAACATCCTCCCATTGGCTCTATAGAAAGCTCTGTCTGTTATATTAATACTTTCAATCACCCATCTCACTAGATCATTGTATGGTAAAACTTTAGCACAGGCTGCTATTCTATGGAGGAAGGAGTTGGCCAAATCACTGAGCGTGTTCTCTGTTTCATCAATTGCATCAGCTATTGCTTCCTCTTCAATTTCCATTGGATTTTCTGCTTCGAGTAAAGCATATATGCCTTCCAATGAGATTTTACCGAGGCCCTGACAAGTAATGTCTGCAATTAACGCCAATTTTACTGGTGCCTCTTCCACTATAACGGGGGTCTTTACCTTTCGAGATTTCTTCGACATCTTTCTTGATTGTGTGGTTCTTAGTCAACTCTATAAAATCAGAAAGAGGAGCGTAATAGTCGAAAAGTTGAGAAGAGATAATACAAATTACAGATCAAATGCAGTTAAGCACATTAGATACATGAGATGTTATATTGTAATTTAGCTATCACGGATGAAATATTTAAAGGACTTACCCATAACTGCTCCTTAATGTTTTACCGTAACTTCCAATGTGAAACTTTAATGCTGAAGCCATATGTCGCATCGCAAGCTTCGTAATGGTCCTTTTTAGAATAGGTGCCGAGACTCTCTTATTTGCAATGAGCGATTGCTTGATTTTAATATTTGTGTAATAATCGTGTATCACAAATCGGAAGTTTCAAGCACCATTCTTAAAAGGTTTGTTTGAATAGTTGCGATTGTGATGAGCGTTGAGTTGGTGTTGGGGAAATGGCGGGTTTCAAACTTGGCAAATCACGTTATTTCTTTACAATCAATTTATCTCTATAATGCATGTATTTAGGATTTGCTTTTATCAAGAGCGCGATATGCGATAATTAAATTGCATCACAACTCCTTAATAAGGTGCATCGGATGTTTCTTTATGAATCAGTGATATGCGATTACGATAGTCTTATTGCATCGCAAGATTTCAATAGAGTTTTTTGAGCGCTTCACTATGAATCAACGATATGCGATTGTGATAGCCTTATCGCATCGCAAAGTTTCAATGCTGCTTTAAGTCATTCCATGGGATTAATGTTTGTGCGAGATGTGATAGTTTTATTACATCATGTGTATAAATGGCTTACCTTGATGAAACTTCGTGATGAGGGTTTTGTTATAACTATGATCGCATAGCAAGCTCTCTAAATGGAAGTTCACAGGTTCTAAAGAAATGCGATTTGCGATGAGCGGTCTTAAATACTCTAAAAGCAATTTTTATATGACTTTTTATGGAAAATTTATTTCATTCAAAAGTTTATTGCTTTTATTTATATTCTAAAGGGGACCCATTTCTTATTTAGCATTTTAAGGCTAAGAGTTTAAAAATTGAAATGGGGTGGGGGAGTTGTTGTATAGCACAACATGTTGTAAGGTTGAGAATGAAGAAGGGTTTGGGGAGATGGGTATACAGTGTTATGCAATTATTAGTTTGGTCCAAATGGGGAATTGACAGTTTCCTTATTGGTGATAAGGCTATTGAAGACGAATATGCGAAAACTTATCCTCATAGAGAAAATAGTGGAATGTGGGTATATTTCTTTGCATTCTTATTAAATGTTATGTTGGCGAGAGTGTGACCGAAGTGGGTTTACTATTTAAACTTGTAAAGTAAAGAAAAGTATGTAATCCAAATAGTTATGCTACGATAAAGTCGTTTGATATTACACACATATTAAGGTGTACATTAAATTATATTATTCTTATATTATTTTTGTAAGGTATATCTTCTATGATATAGATATTTAGTTTTTGTGTTATTAGATATAATTTGTGTAATTGATTTTTATTTTCAATCTTTTATTATTAGATTTGAAACTCAAAATTAAACCTTATATAACTTAATTCATTTCATCTCTATTTATATGTATCTTTCATAGTAATTGTTTTTTATTTTATTATTTTGAATTAAATATATTTATATTTGTAATTTTAAGTTTTATTTATTTAGAAATATTTTTTAATTTAATATTTTAAATTTATTTTAATTTCTTTTTGATAAATAAAAAATTAAATTATTCTATTTCTATTTATATTCATGGAAAGAGGAAAATCAATATTTTTCTGAAATAATATTTTTTTATAAATTAAATTATTTTATATAATTTAATTTTAAATAAATTATAAAATCAATTCTTCAATTGGGAACAGTATTGAAACATGTTAGGATGTTATTCACGGGGCGATATGGTGATAGAGGGCTCACACTCACTTATCTCGTGAACTCATATGTGTGTTCATTTGTGGTTTGGATGGGTCCTACGTATGAGCAAGTCAGTGCCCTGGGAAAGTCTGCCACGTGGGTGGTGTCCTGGCTATAGAAGGGTTGTGCCTCTACATTTTATCTCTTACGAGGCTCATGTTCAAATGTAGTTATGTACATTATTACCCATTTTGTTCTCCATGCCTGCTAGCTCCCCGTCTCTAGTTAACATTTCATATATATATTATATCATTGTATGTTGGACCTCATAAAGGTTCCTAACAAGTATGAACGGGTCAACAACGACCATGTGACCTATGCATTGGAAAGCCACATGGGCACCACGCGACAAGCCCAATGATGTCGCATTATTTGATTGGCCAAACCTTTAATTGGCCATATATTTTGATCAAGGAGTTGGATTGGAGAAAATTTTATATCATTGGAAAGGTGTCAATGAGATGAATGCAACAATGTCATCAGTTATAAGTTTTGAGAAAGTAAAAAAAGGTTCGAAAATTTTAGACCACATATCCATAATTGAACCTTGAAGGTTGGGTCATCACAATAACTACCTCCTTCTAACCTTAGTTAGGGCTACGATTAGGAAGGGGTATGTTACATTCAACAAGAAAATTAAGAAAACCAAGTAGGTATTCTAATAGGACAAGTATCACATTAGATTTAGGCTTTAGACTGACCTACAAATTTCTCCTAAGGTGTTCATAATAGAGGAACACGTCTATGAATGGGAAACATAGATTGGTTAAAAGAGGAAGTCCCTCATAGGATTTACCTTAACAACATGAAAAAAGGTGATGACGGGGATCTCTACTCATACGCATTAGATCATGTCTACCTAGGTTAATAAAGAGAAACTCTCCACTATAGTGTTAGAATCCTAAGAACAAGTTCAGGCACAATACTTTATTCTCATGGAAATCCAAGTTAAAGTGGCAAAAGAAATTCAACTAGGAGAATAGATGAAGCTTGTCAAAGGATCTGCTATAATAGTAAAGTTTGATAAGTATTCTAATTACTTGAAGGCATTTCTTGAGTCATTTGATGAAATCAATTATGAGTTCCATACTTTTTTTCAACAAATCACCATGAATATCACATCTATCACCTCAGGTTTATTGTAGTAGGAGTTATTGGCTCAAGGATGAGCTAAATGTTAGATGTAGGGGGTTGTTATAACTAGTGTAGAAACAAGTTTTGAAGTGATGTACAAGTGTTATGCATGGACGAATTGTACTATGTGAAAGGAATGTTATGTAAAGAAAGGGTTTACATCACACCCATGCACAATACATGATAACTAGTTAATCTTATGGAAGGAAATGTAATAACACACCACCTATCCATTAGAGTAGGAAAATTTTAGGGGCTAATATTCGTAGGTGACCTAATTTTTCATGTTTTTTTCCGAAAAAAATATTCGATAGTTTCTCTTTTTTCTAAAATGATTCACCCAAATTTATAGTATAAAACAAATTCACCTTAAGAATCGCCAAAATTTTATAGAACTATATTAGAAATTTGAGTATTTTTACAAAGATATCACTACACATTTTAAAGTTAGCATATTGAGGACTAATAAGATTCGCCAAGGTTTCTAAAATTTAAATTAAATCTCCTTCCTTAAAATTTTCCTTGCATTAGAGTCTTTTTGCAATCTTTCAGTTGTATCTATTCTGCAATTGGCTAATCATTAGTTAGGGATTTTTCTCTAATTGTAAGACACTATAAAAGGATGTATAAGAAAAGACTTAAGAGAGTTGTCATTGCTTTTAGAACTTTTGGTCTTGTCTTTAGTGAGATTCTTAAAGTCCTATCCAAGAAATGCCTCTAACCAGTGGGAAAAATATGATTTCTCATTATTATAAAGAGAGACTTGTTCAAAGAATTTCAAAAACCAAAATATGAATCCCAATGTATCACTGAGATTAAAGGGATCAAGAAGAAGATACATGAATTTGTATAGGATTGTGAGCAATGCATTAATATTTTGTTGGATAGATTAGCTTTTAAAATTTGGGATGTCTAGCATGGGGAATAGTTTATTACAAGACTCCTCCCCAATATATGAACCGTCCGCCAAGGAAAATTTTAAGGATGGAAATATATCTTAAAGTTTCAAAACCTTGGTGAATCTTACTCGCCCCTAATATGCGAATTGTAAAATGTTTGGAGATATTTCTGTAAAAATATTCAAAATTCTAATAGTTTTATATAGTCTTTATGCAATTTTGGCGAGTTTTAAGGTAATATAATTTTATACTATAAAACATGGGTTAATCATTTCTAGATGAAATGGAAATTGGTGAATATGTTTTTTACGGAAAAAAGCATGGAAAATTAGCCCACCAGTCAATATCATCATCTAGAATTTCCCTTGGTCCCCTTTACACAATACAAGGTTACAACCTAGTTTGAAGTGTTGGAGATCGCAATGCTCTTGGAATCCACAGAAGGAGGTGGTGAAAGTTTAGTAGGGAAGGCATAGATGCAATACCAGCTTACTACTCTCACACTGTAGTGGAAAAAGATAATGAAGGAGAAGATGATGCATAAGAATGTGTGGTTTTCCCTATGTCATTCCAAAGAACACCACTATAATTAATTTTCAGTGGTGGGGAATTGTATTACCACCAACATACCAAACCCATTTTCAACACAAGAATGCCTATTTCCAACACAACTATAGATTAAGTGGTGCAAAATCAATAGGAAATGGGGCTATCTACCTCCTTGCTTAACATTGAAAAAATATCAGAAGACATACCACACTCCATTCTGTGAATTTTGCAAGTCGATACGACTTGATGTGAACAACTACAAATCACTATTGTTAATGAAGGTATGTACAATGGGTGCTTTCAACCTAAAGAGATGAATAAGGCGAATTATTTTGGTTTCCAAGGAGGATAAAGAGGAGGTTTTAGATGTAAAGGTTAAGGAGGAGAACGCAATGAAATACAACCCACTTGTAAAATTTTGAGAAGGTAGGTTACCTAGCGTAATTTTGTACCCAACTCCATGCAATCTACAAATATTGCTATAGTATAGAGAATGTGACCATAGATAAAGTTGTTGGCTAAATAGAAAGAAAAAAAATGAATACTTGAATATAGTAACCAATGAATTATATTATTCACATTTTTCTAATTGTATTTAATAACTATTTTATATATTTAGTAATTTTTTAAATATTATAAATTTTATATTAAATTAAAAA